>OZ010701.1:7399691-7524974 GCA_963932265.1 Thymelicus lineola
GTATCGTCGAATTTTTTAACAGAAATAGCCGGAAAAGTTAACCAGCCATCATGTAACCTCTTAACATCAGGTGGCGGGGTAACTTCTCGTCGCCCATGTACGTCAGTAATACCAACAGCATTAGAGATGCGTTGACGTTAGTATAAAATGGAGACCCACAAATAAATTAGGAGAATCTCAATACACCTGGAAGGCCTTGAAGTCAATAGCTGGTTCATTAGTCAGTAGGATGAACGATACGACAGAGCTAAAGAGGTTCACTTGATTAAGATAGAATAGAATTTGTTTTCATTTCAAAGAGAAGGTAACTACATCGACCACACAAATATGTGTTTGTCAGTATCAATACATAGATTGGTAAAGTAGTTTTTCGTCTTCCAACAGTTAAAGGTGTGTGAGTCAGATCGTGGTCCAGAACAATGTATATACTAACCAAGGAATAGTACGATTGCTCTTATGAAATCACTTGGTTTATTTTCAAACCAGTAAATTGTGTAACAATCACATGGTGTTATATACTGTCCTATACCATGATCTGACTCCCATACTTGTAAATGCTGAGACGAAAAAGTAAATTACTACTCAATGAAATGTTATGTATGCATGAAAATATATTATAATTGATTATTATATACAGTTTAATTATTTGGCCTGTAGCCATATAATAATTTAGACGCAATTTGTTTAATCCAATAATTAAGGTCGGGTAAATAAACTGTTCTCATACAGCGAGTAATTATGCGATTTGTGTATGTAGGCCGCGTGCATACTAGTATCCATTGCCAGAGATTTCACGTGAAATGGTTTTACATATTTATAAAAGCCAGCAATATTTGGAGGAACTAAATACAGTGTACAAAATGCAAGATCACGTATAAGCAGAAATGGAAACTGAGTATAACAAGATATAAATAACAAACTAAAACCAGTGTAGGTAAAAATCATATTCTAAAAGTAAGTTAAGTATTTGATAAGCGCTAATTAAGCGCTTTTAATTTATACCTAAAATAATATAATACCTAATCCAATTTTTTTATTTATGTCCTGTAGAAGGATGTAGACATCACGATATACAGGGATAGTATTAATAAACAATTTATCTATACTAATATTATAAACAGAAAAGATTTGATTGTTTGTTTGCATTGAATAGGCTTCGAAACTACCGAACCGATTTAAAAATTCTTTCACTGTTGGGAAGCTACACTATCCACGGGTGACATAGGCTATATTATATATATATTTTTTTACTATTTTTCCCGAAGCGAAGCTAGGGCGATTTCCTAGTGTTATAATATATTTCATTCATTTCATTTTTATTTATTTATTTATTAGCACTTTGTACTTTATGTGTACTTTGCTTCACTTTGAAAACCAATCTTCCACTCTTCGGTGCGACTCTCTTTATGATTACTTGATTACCAAGGGGTATGTGCGTTACAGCAGCAGGAACAGTATTTTTATCAAACCAAACATTCTAGTTCAGGTTGTCAATATGTCAAATTAATTCAGTAGCCATATCAGTCTTGTTTTTCTAGTTATATCAAGTACTATTATGTCTTGTGTAGTTATATCGATTCAAGTTTGGTGTTAAAAGAAAGTGATGTTTGTAATTACACTGTATAGTGTAGTGTGATTCCGATACTTGGTTTTCTGATTGTAATTTAACTAGCATAACAGTGTTTAACACGTTTTACTTAACTTGAATTTTTATGGTGGTTTGGGTGGAATTTAAATACAATGCAAAGTCAATAGGTATGGCAGACATACTATAGAATTTAAATTGTGACAACATAATATTAGTTTTATCAAAATTTACACACAGACACGCTAAAACAAATACTCGAGGCTAACAACAATCTCATTAATCTACTTATTAGCCTTAATTTTCCAAGATCTCTAAAAATGTGATACGCTATATTCGCGTACCATCACCTACATAAGTCATGCTAAAAATGTTATTATAATATTATATTTAGTGATTCATTGTCACCGCGGCTACATTCCACCATAATAGGTTTGTTGCGATATGCTGCGATAACAAATGAATGTTACGCTCTAATTAGGCCGGTGTCCAACCCTGATAACATTTTTACATGTGATCCAGACATCCCTTAAATTTTAAAATTACTACTCGATTGACATTTTTGAAAAATATTACATTAATGTCTACTATTATAAAATGATAACAGGTACTGTTGTCATTAGACTTTAATAAAGCATTAAGTATTTTATTATACTATGGCAAAATTATATACCTAATTATAATTATATCGAATGATTCATGATTCATATTTTACAGTTTACACGAATGATTCAATATAGTGACTTTTTATGAAAATTATGGTTTTAATAAAATGTTAGTAACAATGATCATATATATCAGGTCTCATACATTGAAATTGACGGATTTTCAAACAACTTTTCAATATCTGGCCTAACAATTTAGGGAATGAGTTTTCAAAATACTTTCATAGTAATCCCCAACTCTGTTATAACATATATAAAGTCCCCAGTCCCCAGTCTCTACGTCCACTATTGTTCATGTCGCTTTGTATAACTAACACAAAGTTAGAACAATAGCACTTTAATAACGATTATTTTTTGGTTTCAGCTACATACCGGTCCCGTAGTCGCCGAGAGCTGGCATTCACCAGTGATGCGAAAGAATCCTTCGCATTAGAATCCTTCGATCCAACCGAAGTTGAGAAGTACATCACTGGTGAATTCGGCGCCAAGGCGTGCGTATTTGAGAGGGTCTGTGCACACTACGCGACGCGAGCTAAAAGCCAGCCAAAGCCGCAAATGGACTGGCCTGATGTGTTCAGGTAATTTCTCATAACCTTCTTAGTATAAACAATGAGACAATGATAAAACCGAATAATAGTTGACGGAATAAATGGATGAATGAATGGGTGCATGTATGAATTGATAAATGAAATTAAACAATGAATGAATGAATGATAATAAAACACGGGATGTCAGAATGTGAATTGAACGTTTTATTAAATGATCGAATCAAGGATTGATCTTAATTTATACACAAAACAATTTAATTATTGCAATCAGTACAGATGAATAAAATTGATCTCTAAAGTAATATTTTCTTGATAAACTTTAATGAGGCCAAGTAAGCAAAAAACGTACAGTATCAAACATCTAAACCAGGATAACAAAATATCTCTCAGTCTCCCGCAAACTAAAGAATCGGCATCGGCTTTGCATTCATTAAGATATCCAAAACACTATCTATTCAGCAACAATCGGGCGCCCTTGACACCGCTGTCCATCCATTAAGCCATCGGTTTCTACGTCTTACAACATGGTACCTCTACAAATTGAGCGTTTCAAGGCCGTGTAACCAGGCCATCGCTTGGGGTGCGTGAGGACTGGACGATGCATTCCGTTCGGTTCGGTGTAAGTAGGACATTCACGTAACGATGACCAGTTACCGGCGTCTAGAACTGTTACGTTCGTGCATCGCTATTGATGTCGTGTCTAGCAGGAATTGTAGGTGGACGGGGATTATGATAATACCAGTAACCGCTCTCGCTTCGGCTCGTTAAACCTGTATTACCTATACCTTATATATGCACAGATACAATATAATTTTTTTATTTTATTTGTGAACTGATTGAAATAAAAAAAATGCTAAATGTTTTGACAAGCTTACAATCATCGTTGAATGGAATACGGTTTCTGAAATTAGAGAGAGAACAGTGTTTGTTCTCTCTCAGACATACAGTCAAACCGACAATAATAATGTTACGTGGTGTAATTGAAGTATTTTTTGATACATAAAATAAATCGATGCTTCCAATGAACACTACTCTAACTTAAAATTATGAAAATTTCGTTTGTTACGTAAATCGTTTGAATATTTTATAAGTAAACCTCAGAATTTCTTTATTTCTCGTGATATTAAAAATGGGGTGCTTAATACTTATAAAATACTGAAGCGATTTACGTAAAAAACGAAATTTTCATAATTTTAAGTTAGAGTAGTGTTCATTGGAAGCATCGAAATAATAATAATACCTATCCCTAATTGTTTCTTACTTATGTTCGCACACTTTCTGAATTCTCCATAATTCTGAAAAATGCAAGTCGGACTTGGCCAACGTGCTGTATGGCCTATGATCTGTAAGTTTTATATTGTGAGAGATTTGAACCCAGCAGTAGGATCTATGGATTATGATTATTTATATATTTCTTCTCTATTTTGTCTTGGCCGGCGATCATCATCGACAATCAATTGTACCTTTGGTGTTCCTAATGTCCAAGGGTCACTTACCATGTTCTTCTGCTTCACATTACAAATATAATATTATACGAGTATCATATTATTCATCAGTGGTAGATTTACGTGTCGCGTTCGACGTCCGAGGTGAGCTGGTATTATGCAATGCCGCAAAACTTTCACTGCTCTAATGGTCATGCCATACGAAAATGAGCCCTATTACGAAATAATTGGGACTATTACACAAATCCCATAATGTGGCATAAATATTAATTCAATTATTTTGTTATGAAAATTCTGTTTTAAGGAAATGGTGCTTAGGTCTATTTTAGATTGAACTCGTAAGAAGTGGTTATAATCGAGTTGTTGTGGCTTTGTGATTAGGTTACCGCTAAAATATATTTCCGACTCATATTTCCCATTTACTATTCACATTAATTTTATATAACTAGTAGCATTCCTTCGTTTCGCTTCGGGAACCATGAGCTATGTCCACAACTAGTATTATCAGGGTATTACTTTGGGTTATCTGGAAGAGATCGCTTTTTAGCGATAAGATCGCCTATTGTATACTATCCATTGTAGTTGTTATGTACATGTACATTTTATTCTGGTGTGCAATAAAGAGTTTTGTATTTGTATTTGTATCAGGTGTAAACCTTAATTGTAAATCAGTCTATCTAACGGTAAAAACCTTATGAAAATCAATGCAGTAATGTGTAGATCATCGTGTCAGAGAGACTTAATTTTGTAACTGAATTGACAATAACAAGGTTTCAGTGATTAGTACCATACAATAACAAAGTAGCGAGAATGTATATATCGGAGAAAGAAATGATGATGTTAAGGGCAGACTTAATTCATATTATGAACTTAGGTATATAAATCTTCATAGTTATAAAACTTGCACTTGACGACCTTATAACTCTGTTGGTAATCCAATGAAATGTTGGATGCTGGTGATGATAACATAAGTGATGATTTATTTGTATATTAGGTACTTGATGCCTGCGATAAACTTTTACCTCTTATTCTACCCCTTTCGGAGACGTATTTTCATAAATCCTCTTTTAGTGCTCCCCACACGTTATGAGAAACCCTTGTACATAATTTAATGCTTCTAGATCTAATCTATCTTTTTCTGCTTCAAGTTTCCCACAAATTCAGTTACACTGCGGAAGTGTGTGTCTGTTTATTCAATCCGAATTGTAGTTTCATTAGACTTGAAATCTTTTGTATTAGGGAAAAATATTCAAGTACAAACCACTCACATGTTCATATCATACCCATTGCATCGATGGTGGCTTGGAATAATTAAGATAGAAAAAATTAACACCAACTGACGGTAAAGAAACAATTATTTGTCAACTATCTGTCTGCCTTGGCCGGGAATTGAACCTGATTGCCTCCCCTGGCCTCAAGCAGTGATAGCCTAGTGGTTAGAACGTTGGTCTCCCGAACGCGGGCGCCCGGGTTCAAATCCTGGTACGCACCTCTAATTTTCAAATATTATGTGCGTATTACAATTTAATTATCACTTGCTTCGGTGAAGGAAAACATCGTGAGGAAACCTGCACACCTGAGAGTTCTCCATAATGTTCTCAAAGGTGTGTGAAGTCTACCAATCCGCACTTGGCCAGCGTGGTAGACTATGGCCTGTACCCCTCACATTTGTAAGAGGAGACCCCGAGCCCAGCAGTGGGACAATTATGGGTTGTTGCTTTGCTTTCGCTTTGCTTTTGCCTCCCCTGGCAGGCAAGCACTCCCAACTAGTCTGCGGGGTCTTCATATAAAAGTATGCCCTATTTATAGGTACATTTAAGGTACGGAAGCTTAACGACCTGGTATAGAGGTTGTTTCAACACGTTTTAAAATCTGTTGCTCGTTAGCACCTTCTTCACCCGGTTAAGTACCCTCGTCGCGTTATCCGGCTTGTAAGGGTTATCCGGGTTATATCCGGGTACAACCCGGGTACACCCAACATATTGTTGTTTGTTGTAAATCAGAGGAGTAATAGAGTAGTCCTAATAAAGGAGTTTTTTCTTTGATATATGTAAGTAATTGTCTTTGTGGTTTATTGATGGTCAGAAAGTCTACTAATAGATGATCTCGCATTCGATTTAGTGGCAAGTTTTATCTATTGTTTTGCAAGAAGCATGAGCCCATCTGTGGACTTGGTCTCATTAATACAGCTGGAAATATCCTGATAGTTGCCATTTCTAATAACAATTGTATTTCAATAAATGTATACAATATATTTCAAAGTCTGTGAGGATGTGTGGATGTTTGCTACTCTTTCACGCAAAAAGTACTGAACAGATTTTCATGAAAGGAGAATGCCCATAGCCAGTACTCTTAAAAAAATAATTGTGTCACAATGATTTTTGGACAAAAAATTTAATTAAAATATTTCAAGTATTTTACCCTGTTTCCTAAAAAATCCTTATTGGGAATAATTTTCTGAAATTAATAAGTAACTTAACTTCCGTTTTACAAAAGAAAATCATTGGGCCATTTATGTTTGGATAAGGGCCAATCAGGAATTTTTTAAGATCCTTCGGGCCAATAGGTTGCATTGTTTCGATTATAATTATGATACAACAGTTATAGTATCCATGACAACAAACTAGATGACGTAAGGGGACTGTCAAATGAATTAGAAAATTATTATAATCAGCCAGGAGTAATAGTGTTCTGTGATTATAATACATTACAAACTACATGGTGTTTGGGGAAAGTCAAATGAATTTGATACTTAAAAGATCGACATTACATACGCAATCGACTTTAATACGCCTGCATAGAGTCCATATTACTGTGAGTTTACTATAACCTAAATACAAATTAATTTTGTTTAAAATCTCTTATTTCCTACTATTAACATTGATTAAAGTTAGTATGTGTAATTTATTAAGATAACATAATCAAATAAAAGTAGTTTTATCAAGACATAAAAATGTTAAAGTCAGTACATTTCTCCATACTAAATGGGCATTCTCCTTTTGCATCCAAGTAGACCATGATCTGGATGAATATAGAGTAACTTATTATCCCGGAAAATGCAGACTAAGTAGCGATCAGATTACATAACAATTTAAATATAAATTTGTATGTGCATGGCATATTTATTGACGACCCGTGTGGCGCAATGGTTACCATGCCTGATCGCCGCGCCAAGGGTCCTGGGTTCGATTCCCAGCGAGGCGGAAATTTGAATGATGAGTTTGAATTTCTGTTATCGGTCTGGGTGTGAATGTCCTTGTCTTGTGTGTTGTCCATGGCACCCACGACACAGGGAAACCTAGTGTGGGGCTATGAGTGTGAAGCGTTATTTATTTATTTAATTTTGTTGTAAAATTTCCCGTTCACTATAAGAAATTCTATTTTGAAATACGTAGTAGGTGTAACTGTGTTCGTGAAATAAAAATTAAATTTTCCTATTTCCAGACAATACAAGCGCTCTCCCGATCAGCTCAAGGAGCTGTATCTGCTAAGTGTGTTCCTGGGTGACATCGTGGGGTCACCGCAACTATGTCACCAGCTCGGCAAGAGAAGAGGATGTGACGAGACTCTATTAGGCTCTGAATAGATAGGAAAACGAGAATTAGACAAATGGAAAAGTTTTCTTTTGTTAAATTTTTACTGTTAATTGTTGGTAAATCACATTATAAGTGTGGTATTAACTAACCACCATGGTATGAGTATGTAAACCCTGTCGTTTTTTACCGTATGTAACAATGACGTAACTCAATCCTGCTACGTAGTTTATTGACCATTTACCTCACGAATAGTGAAACCTTTTTAATTTAAAATAGTGGTAATGTCATAAATTTATGATTATTGTTGTTTCCAGTTATTTATATATAAGTGTACATTAATATAATTTGAATTAAAATGGATAAGAATAATACCACATCAAATTATGGTGATCATATATTTAGAAGTATACTTTTAAGGGCATATTTAAATTAGCCGAATGGTTATACATACATAATTATTTTATTTCAAACCTTTCTCTTAAAACATTTTAACTGAATACATATATTAATTGTAGATGCTAAGCAAATAAATCTATAATTCCAGACTTTAGATTTTAGCTACCTTGAATTATTAGGTTTAAGGTACCTACCAAATTCAAATTATAAATTAAATTCAAAGTAGACCTAATATAATCTCTTAATTTCGTACTTTGTAATGCCTTTTTAGTTTTACAAAACCATTTATAAAATCTTGTATAAAAGCACTTGTTAAGAACATGTTACCAATTGTTAAAAACTATGTTTAATAATAGAATTGTAAGATACATATAGTTAAGTGGGTACTACTTTTGCTATTGTTAACAATAAGAATGCGCGCATTATTAGTTACCTATTATGTGATTTTGTTAATGTAGAGTTACTGTTAGTAATAAATAATGTAACTTTTACATATTGGAAGATCTCCGTTTTCACAGTAACTATGATCACATCTTAAAGTACTCTTAAAATATTTATAAATAAATTGAATCTAAATTTTTCATAGCATAAAATAAAATATTTGGGCTTTTTACTAAAACAAAGCAGCGTTATATCATAAAAAGCATGCAGAATAGTAATACAATTTTTTAATAATACATTTATCTTTTATAAATTATAGGTAAGTTAAGAAATGGAACTCGAATCTTCAATCCATCTTACGACAAACAAACATAACTTTATAATAAGTATGTGTACGTGTGTAAGTTTGTGTACCTAATCAAAACCTGATTCATATAATTTCTTAAGTACATTATTTTTATGTAAAAGATAGATAAACTACTTACACGTACTTTAACGGTTAAGTAATCAACACTTAATGCGTTTAAACAAAGAAAAAAAAAAGATTTTTGTACACAAACGAACCCTATTACGAAGCTATTTCTCTTATTAACTTAAGTAGTTACTACAAACTTCTTTCTAAGTATAACTATGATGTAAATAACTATTTTTCCGTGAATTCTTCCATTTAATTGCCACAAAGCGATGTAAATAATGGTAAATATACCTACAGCAATATATCTTCGGCCGGACATACCAAAGTATTTAATAAAAGTTGCTATGTAATAATCAGTCACTTTTATTGTGATTATTAGATTTAGTGTACGTCAAGATAAATGGGTAAATTAATCAAATTAATGATCCGATACAAGTTTTAATGCTTAATTTAATGTGTGAATGTTAACCTAGCGTTTTAATCTAGGAAGAGCTGAGCAGCGCCCCTGGCGGAAACTACGAGAAACTTTTAACTTCAAGTCTTTTTGATAATGTATAGAACACGGAATACAGAGCCTCTTGTCTCTGTATTCCTGGATATAAGATAGAAGCACAGAGGACATAAAAGTACATAATTGTAATAGAAGTTATTAATATTAGGGAACAGTATAACTAAAATAAATTGTATTTATTAGAGTTTGTAAGGGTATTTTTATGTTATACATATACTTTTGTTTACTCGAATAGGTAATGAATAAACTTTAAAAAATATATCAAAAGTATTTAATTTATTGATCATCAAAAAATTATTACCAATGGTGCATCCCTTTTACCTTTACCTGAGCTATGGATGAATTAGGTGAGGCAGACATTTGTGAGAAAAAAATGTTTGTTCAAGACTCGTGAGTGTATTTATGTTTCTCTACGCAGGTAGTGTTGTGTGTGTCCAAGGCAAGTTACCCACAATACAGGTAGCGGGTAATTTTGAGCGTTTATAATAACAATATCAAAATAACCTCTATAACTTCATACTTTTTTGGGCCGTTTATTGATGGTTTTTATGTCATATTGACATGACCATTAAGAATCGTTTGTATCGGTGGTCATATTATTTTAACACGTTCGCTGCGTAACGATTTTTTGTGTACTTTTTGCTGGTGCGTCATGAGGTTATATTGACTCACAGAGGACCTTTTTTCAGTGCGTCGTGTGGTCAAATAAGCCCTCATTCAGTTCTGTCTTGATATAGGTTTTTCTCAATGGGAATATTTATTATTGAATATATTTTATTTTGAGGTCAAAGACTAATAATCAAGCAATATATACCTAGCTGCGTTTCTAGCTCGCACGTTTCGTTTAGCATCTAAAATAGAAACAATTTGAGAGGTCCATTTGGCCACACATCGCACTGAAGATATCAAAACACTAGTGATGGGAAACACCTTTGTTGTATTATAGCACTCGACATTTTTTTCCAGAATTTTATTGACAGTTTAATTTTTAACCTTGTAAGTCAAAGACGTGAAAAATAACAAAAGAAAAATAGATTTTGTGTCTATCCTACTGTATGTTTAGGCACACAATGAAGTAACTCTTTCCACTTCATCTGGTCCCGGTATAAGACTTGACGACAACACCACAGTACTTTACTAATATAATATATTTAAATTGAAAGTTGCAAAACATATATTTCGTACGCGTGAAAAATGGCTCAAAGCGACGTAACGTCTTCTTTATCGATCGCGTGGCGCAACACTAAGCGCGCGAAATGTCGCTAGCGCAACGTTCAGTGCGGATGTGAGATGCGCGGAGCGCTAGGTCATATTGACCTCACACCGCACTAGGGTAAAACAATTTTCTTAAGAACGCTATTTTGCTCGCTGCACTAGATGAAAGTTCGCTGTGAGCCAATATGACCTCACAACGCAGCGAACGTGTTAACATGTAAAAGGCTTGCTTGACTGTAATTCCACCTGATGGTAAATGGCCATCTTCACCCATGGATATAAGTAATACCAAAGGGATCACTAATCCGTTGCCGAATAAGAAGGACGAAGACAGAAAAAAGTTATTGCCAAGTACGCTGTAGAGTATCATTGAAGTATTCCGAGGAGTATTCCTTGAAGAATTCTATAGTTTACATTTTAGAGTGTGTCATTTATTGGCTTCCTACATAAATAAACAGCGCAAAGATTAGAGCAACACAGTTTGCGCAAACTTTGCGCGCGGCCTTTGAAGCGTTCATGGCGAACGCTTTGCGTAGGCGCTGTGCTACGACAACTTTTGTCATCGAAAAGATATCGACGCGTTGTGAATGTTGAAAGGAAACTATAAGTAGTAGACATTTAAGTTTTAAATCCAAATATTACATATTTTGCTAAAAGGAGAATGCCCATTTAGTATGGAGAAATGTACTGACTTAAACATTTTTGTGTCTTGATAAAAATACCTTTATTTGAAAATTATTCCCAATAAGGATTTTTTAGGAAATAGGGTAAAATACTTGAAATATTTTAATTAAATTTGTTGTCCAAAAATCATTGTGACACTATTATTTTTTTAAGAGTACTGGCAATGGGCATTCTCCTTTTGTCATTTTACACACATACCCACTAACTCGGAAAGGGATCAACTCGAGCCGTCCAGTATTCTTTATATGAAGCTCCCTATTGCAACGCACTCCGGCATCACCTTAGGACAAGCTTTAGTACCCGCGCCTACGGCTCGTCCTCCCTGCACTTCTTCACAGTACTCTCTGGATCCGAGTACGTCTCTTCGTTGGTCGGCGAGCTGTAAGCGCGGTTGACGAGCTGCAGGTGCTGCCACTGATTACCCCAAATCTATGGGAGCTGCTGATCGGTTCTTTATACTTATGGGAGCTACTGATCGGTTTTTTAGGTTTTTTACATAAGTTGACGCCTGGTTGACGGCGAGATAAAAGGCGATAACGTGGCAATCCCTTTCCGAGCTTATATGACATATAAGCACACATTGTGTGCTATGACCCTAAGAGGGAATTGGTATAGCGTGAAAATACTAAGTAAAGTAAGTTAAATACTAAATAAAGTGTAAGTTCCTACAAGTATGCAGATTTCACCATAATGTTTTCCTTCATTGAAGCAAATAATAATATAATTACTACCAGCTCGCATAACATTATTAAAAGTATTTACAGTTAAAGTATAAACAACGCCATCTAGCAACCCATGCTACAAATACTGTACAATTCTCGTCTTGTCTTTCAACATAACTTTCACTCTGGTAGAATTTGTAGTTTTCTCTCTGATAACTTATTTAGCTGCACATAACAGAGAGGGCGTTGTTACAAATAAAAAATATACGAATGTGCTTTTTTATAAGAATTCGATTTGTGTAGTAGAAGATCCTTTACTTATTTTAAACTATAATAGTTCTAGGCTTTGCGCCCTTTATTCCAACATTAACAAATAAACTACATATACGGGAAGCCGGAAAAAAAGTTTGTTAGTTAAAATTAAGATTTTTACTCCTGATTCAGAATGAGGTATCATTCGTATTTTTGGGAGCTTTATCACTATTTATCTCGAATTTCAACTTATTGAATACTGAATAGACTAATATGCCGCTGACGTTTTTCATCACCTGTAATGAAATTTTATTAATCAAGGAAAATAGTTTTCATCAATCGGGTCTTCATCAGACTATCCTGGTTAGATAGTTTGTAATTAAAATTATACAACATTAATCAGCACATCTTAAAACATTGTTTCATGAAATAAAACGTTGATTCAATACGTAATCCGTTGTACAAACAATATCATTAGACAGCTGTTAGTAAATACTCGTGGCGATGGCCATTAAATCCATAAAATAAAAACTAATAAACAAGATCCGACTAGCACGAAAGGTTCCGTCCATAAATAGATTGATTAATGTTTGAAGTCACGTTTGAAAATAACTTTTTTATTTTTATGGAATTAGCCGACAAACTAGGTGACGAGACATCTGATGGTGTCAGCTATCGTCGTCCTTGGACATTAGTGAGACCAAAGGCTTTACTGATGCTTTGCCGGCTAAGAAAGAATGAAGAATAAGAAAGAAAGATTTGACTCTCAAGCCAACCAACATTCAAAGAAACTCAGTGTCACTACTAGTGCCCCTCAGTAGGATTTTGTATTGTGGGTGAGTGTGTGTCTCAACACATAGTAGTATAATAGGAAAGAAAGAAAGAAACATTTAAGTGTCATAAGCATAGCAACAACGTTAAAATTATATGGTAAGAAATTATAATATTATGAATAAAATTTGATTAATTGTGTTCGGAGTTGCAGCTGGTAACATGACGGAAAAGGGTCGCACTCAGAAAATGACGCAGTAAGTGGTTAACTTATTTCGCTTCCGATATTTCAGTGCACCCGTTAGCCGCGTGTAGATCGGCGAGTGATGCGGCAGTACATCTTTATAAATTTTTCTGACTGCAATTTCGAAGTCAATGCAAATACACCTATCTTATTAACAACTGTTGTTAGTAAAATAAAATCAGGACACAGGTCTCTGATTGTCATTAGGAATTTACTGGCATTTGTTTGATAAAGTCAGTTGAGTTTAAAATTGTGCCAGATGGCAACGTTCAATTTCTTTCCTTTTTTCAATATTTTTCATATTATAATATTACAGTTATGACTTGAATAAAACATTATCACAAATATGCTACAGTTTAGAGTATTTTACTACAGGACTCTAAAATCTGCTTTGTCGTTACATAAAAATTATTTAACGATGTTCCTAATGAGGAGAAAATAAAATCACTGTTTCTATTATTGTATAAAATATTACGTTGCTTGGATTCAATGACTAACTTTAAGGCTCATTAATTTATTCACGAACATAACATCGTCGTAAGATCCGTTCGGACGATGCATTTTGCCTCAGATAGAGCTTTTCACGTGTTGGGGGTTCCATGACTTCCATGAGATAATACACTCAGATATGACTTCAGACTAGGGAACTCCTTGGCGGTTGATAGCAAAGTCACAAAATTTGTTGCTTTAGTTTAGAATATCGACACTATAATTTTTTTTTTTTTAATTTATTTAACCAACAAATGAGTGTACATATTCCACATTTCCATATCTGCCAAACTGCAAGCCAGTTTGTCGGCAATTACAATAGTTTCTCGCTTCACACTCCTAGTATTACAATTTTTTACTATATATTATATACAGTTACCACTTATAGGTATATATTTATAAATATATTATATGTATCAATCTAATTCTCTACTTGTGATTACCGAATGCTAATTCTTCACTTCTTAGTTATTTATTTAATTTTCAACCTGTTAACATATTTAAAAGCTTGTATTTAGTGTTTATACTGTTAACGTGTTTTTATGTTTTTTGTGATAATATTTTGTAGAACATCACTTAAATTCAGATGGCATTGCTTTCAAGTAATAACTAACAATAATTTAAATCAACTCTTGAAAACTTTAGAATCGCTATCGTAAAATTGATGAAACGATCAGTTAGAGCAGTTGATCTGAAATTACAAGTGTCTCAGGTTGGATTCCCGGTAGGAGCATAGATTTAGATGACTAATTAATGTTATTTTCATCACTCAGTCTAATTACCTAGGTAATTTAAGTGCGAAGTTGTGTACGAGTTTGCGATTATATTGTATATTTAATTATGGGTATATACATAACAATAAATTTAAACAAGTGCATTATAATATAATAAAATTTAAATATTCAACGCATTTCATTTAAACGTTTATTCATGTAATATTCGTGATAACATCATTTCGACACGGTATGGTGCGCAAATACCTTTAACAGTTAATTCTATGTTCGAAACATTTTATAATAAACTACGTACGTTATGTATTCAGATTATGAACATTAGATAACTATATCTGATGGATTACATAATGTACGTAATTACATTATGTATACTGCAAATCACTGATTTGAAAAACAAAAGCAATCTAGCTAGTTTTCTCTTTAACATCATAGTCATAATAAGAATTAAATGAAATATTGCAAACATCGTAGAAGGGTTTTCATGTATTAAATTATGAAATTAAGGTTTAAGCAAATTAAGTGAATAAATTTTCTTTTGGGTTATCTCGATTGTAATATTACACCTTCTATAAACTTCAAAACTGATTCATTGAACTGTGATTCTGACATCGTTGGTAGAGAATATCCCGAGCATTGCTCGCCTGCTGTGTTCCCGACTCTCGTCTTATCAACTTACAACTATGCTATTTACCATATCAAACTGAATTGCAGTGTACGTTTCGAACCACTATATTTTAGTAAATAGCAATAAAAGTATAACTAAATCAATTAACTTCTTCATTCTATCGCGTTGTTCATGTCCAATGACGAAAAAGTTGTTCTACGCTGATCAAGTTGTGGTGTAGATCATGATTGATTGTAGTAGTAATCAATCGTATTGTATGATTAAGGTCAGAGCATGAGCTTGTGATACACGCATTTATTAGCTACTGTGATTTTTTTTTTAATTTATTGAAAGGACTTTGTCGCTAAGCGACCACATCGTCCCGTTAAGTCCACAAACCATACAAGCATAACAAATTAATTACATAATAATTTTGGAAACAAAAAATAATAAAGAAAAAAAATCACAATTAATTAACATTTCTTCTTAAAGCTAAATCAGCTATTTTGTACAAAGCTACTGTGATAATTCCTAGATATATATATATATATATTCCTAGATGTATTTTCATAATACATAATTATGTATTGTAGAGTTCAATACAATAAAATGCATATATCGGTGAGGCCATGAATCTCCAGTGAAGGACCAGGGACGGACCTCTTTATTCTACAGCGCTTGCCTGATGCAGAGGCTGGCATATAAGAAATGTCATGTCATATTTAGATTAGGGAATTGTCAAGAATGTGGAACAGATTATTATTAATCACGTAGTGTTGAAGTACTTTGGAATATTGATGTGAATGTTAGGAGAACTGGAAATATATCATGGTGCAAAGTAAAAGGAATATCATTTCATAACCAATACCATAGAATACCTCCTTCTGCTACACATACATACAATAAAATGATTCGGCAAAGTGTGAGTCGGACTCGCGCGACGAGGGTTCCTTACAAATGTGTAGCTAATTAGTAAAAGCGTTTTTTGTGATGTAAGTATAACAAATTAACAATTTTTAGATTTTGTCCTTTACTTGTGCTATGTAAGTATAAAAATTTCAACTTGATTCCATGAAATAGGGGTGTCAGACAAATTTGTTTGTTTTCGAATGATTAGTTGCTGTTGGCCCTATTGGCCTTTACAGCTTTAGACAGACGGGCGACAGATTGATCTTATAAGGGTTCATTTTTTCCATTTTGAGGTGTGGAACCCTAAAAAAGGTAACGAGATAAAATGTAAGTGTTAAATTATAAAATAATCGGCACATCTAAACAACTTGTAATTAAGTTCACATCGTAGTAAAATTTTACAAAAATAATTATTATACCTTTGAGTTCATCTCAAAATAACAGTTATTAATATTTTTAGGATCAGATTATATTGACACAGAATTTTTAGTCAACTAGCCGAAACATCCAGGAATCTAGAGATTTCCAATCTTATTTATCGTTCTTTTCCCTTACCCATTTGTTTGCATTCCTGTTGCTCAGCGCGTAGTGCCTCCGATTCTCCATGACGACTCTGGAACTAAATGTAATTTAATTCAGAGACTGTGGTTTATTTGTGTTTGCAATCAATTCACGTTGTTTTATGGCAGAAATATATCGACAGATTTTGGTAATGTTTGCGGTAGAGATCGTCTATTTAAAAAGGGGAATATATATTTACGACTGTGTTTAAAATATTACACTAAAGAAGTACAAGATAATCAGTTGTAAAAATAAATGGACAGTTTTTCGGCGGTTCATAAATCAATGACACATTAATTTACACATTGTTAAACACGAACAGTAATAAATATAAAATTGGTCAGTAACAATCACTTCAAAAATCACTCAGGTTGTGCAATAATTGAATCGGCGATAAAAATGATGGAATAGGTACTTCGATAATTAATTCGGCAGTTCACAATGCGCGGTAACATTAACATTAGTGACAGAAACGAATTGCTGCAAAACCAAGTCTACGTAGTCCACGTGTAAGGTAAGCCCTCAACGCCGGAGCCGTGAAGAAAACCATGCTTGCTACATGTTGCATGTTTGCTAAGAATACATATTACTGTTACATTATTTATAGAACTGCTTTTAAGATTTGTTACTTGCTAAAACTTGCTAGTTTAAATATTTTACTGCCCAATTTTTACCGTCAAACTTATTAACAAACATGCATTTTTGAATTTTTAAACTGCTAAAATACAAACTTTAAAAATTAACGTGGGGGAACGTTAAATTATGTTTATAACGTTTAATGGCAATATTAAGAAACATACAAATATACACGCATAAAAATAAATGTTTTTACTTCTAGTATGTACATTAGTAGTATCACCAAAACGTTGCCGGCCAAAAAAGGTACTAGAGAACTCTTCTTGGCTCTCCGACAAAAATCCCAGAACCTTTGAGTTGGCCTTGGCTAATACACTGCTTTCGTATGAATAAAATAAACTGACTTCGCGTGAGGTTTGTCATAACAACGCTTCAATGAACCAGGCATGTTAAAAAAATAATAACATATCACATCAATGTTGTAACTCGTAACCATATGCAGTAATCAGGCTTACATTCTAATGATGCCTTAGCCCTCGCGAGCTATTGTAGGTTAATTATAACGCTAGATAGACTAAAAGTGATCTAGTTTTGTGTGCGAAATGTCCATGAAACTTTATTTGTTTTAGGATGTGAATAACCGCTGAATAGGTGCTCATACGATTGGGAAATGTTGAGATTAATGACGGAACTTGCCAGAATCCGGCCTTGTGGTTTGTTTTTGTTGTCAAGTAAAAAATATGAACGTGGTTACAGTTGTGTGATCAGAGTTAATGTACGAGCAGTGATACAATAATTGCATTATAATGTACTGTTGGGTTTTTGTCAAAATTGTAATAGAGAATTGATTCGAAGGTTGTACAAACATTTTGAAAGTTTAAGATATTGGGGACTTTATCCTTCACTACAAGATAATATTAATCTTCTTTTTTTTGGTGCATTCTGCTAATATGTGCACGATGCTATTGTCACAGGTATTTTTCAATGAATCAGGTCTCTCTTGATGGTTTCTAATTTTTGTACCCATTTTTTTCCGATCAGTAATTGACCTCGCTTTACTTAAGGAATCATAATTATCTCTATACACAGAGTGTCCTACCTTTCTTAACAAAACCTTCACACTTAAGTATTTCAGATGGCTTGATTTTGTCGCATAAAGAAACAGTTTTATGTAAGAACTATTATTTGATTTCTTACACATCAAACAGGATTTTCCACGTGATAAAGGAATAAAAGCGAACAAAATCGTATTAGTAAATTATAGTGAATTTCATTAACTCACGACTGTCTGGATAGAGGAATTAACTGATACAAAATGGCGCATATTTCAGAGATAATTAATTTCATTACAAATTCTAAGAATGTCCTTAGAACTTAGCATGTCTTGCTGGGTTATACTTAAGAATGACAAGGGTTTTTAATTAGGGTCGTAGCTTCAAATTTAACGTACGTTATCTCCATAAGGGTTCAATTGAAAATTTGCGAGACAACTTTATTACCTACGAGTAACCGCCCTCGCTTTGCTTGGGTTTCCTTTATTTTTTACACCTTGGGTTACATTATTGGAGTTTTATTAAGGATGCCTAATTTTTTTGAAAATATAATATAGCCTATGTTACTCGGGGATAGTGTAGCTTTCCAACAGTTGCAGTGTAAGAATTTTTCAAATCGGTTCAGTAGTTTCGGAGCCTATTCAATGCAAACAATCAAATCTTTCCTCTTTATTATTAGTATAGACTAAGAAGAACGTTGAAAGTTGTAAATAAATCAAAAAGAGGAAAGTTTTGATTTCTTGTTAGTTTAATTGTTTGTTTGTTTATAAAATCTTGAAAAAGTTAAATCTTATAAGTTTGTAAAACTACTACACACACACACACACACACATAGAATACTCTATTGTTTCTGAATAACATAGGCTACACTTTATTTAAATAAATTACGGAATCTATATGAAGACCGAAGCAGAGCAAGGATAGTGACTAGTAATGGATATAAATAGCAAATTCCTTAAAGACAATGAGTTTAGAATAAATTAAGGATTAATGCTTGTACAATTTAAATAAATGCGGAAGTTCAAAAACATCCCGTTCCATATTAAATTTAATTGATAAACCTATTGTGAACGTTTCGGGTAATTAATAAAACGTACTATTATTTATTTAAAAGAAACCCAATAAATAAAATAAAAATAAATTTAATACGCTGATAAAGATGAATACCTATATGAAAAATGTTGTCATTGCAATGTATAGTTATTTAATAATATAAATTGAATAATAATTATATTTTTTTAATTAAGAATTTTTATTTAAGTATTTAGTTGTTGCAATAACTTTGGCAGTCAAGTAAAAAAGAGTTTTATTTAAAAAAAATCACATAATGTCATCACATAACATCACTAACTCTGTCTTTTTATCTAATAAGACTAATCGATATCAAGAATAATGAGCGATAATGGTACATCTGAGAAAGCACTCAATAAATACCAAATCAAATCGTAAAACAATAAAAAACAAATGACTGATACAAATGTTGAATCAATTGATTTTGAATGGTTGTAGTGTCAACAAACCCTTAGCTTCCCGGAGTTCCTAGGGCTACCCCACCAGACAGAACGTAGAAAGTGAACGTAGTTTTCCCGGCGATGCGCATGCGCCGACAATAACACACGCGACTTGGCGGTAACGCGCGACGTACGCCGCCGCCATCTTTAGAAAATAAACGCTCCGATTTCAAATTCGAATTCCTTTTCGTTCAGTCTTTTCATTCTGTGCTGTGTTGCTATAAGAAAATACGATGAAAACCTTTCTACTTTTAGGTAAGTTTTTTTTATTAATCCAGCATTTTATTTATTTTCATTTAATTAGGTTCGTTAATCTATTTTTTAATTAACAAAGGAAGAAAAACCTTGAACAGGAAGAATCGAGGGTGGCAATTATCTTTGAAATACTTCTATTATTGCTAATGATTCTCTTAATTAACTCGTAACAATTTTTATTCTTAAGATTTTTCGTTGAAAGGGAAATTAACTTTCTAAAATTTTACATGCTTGGGTAGTTTGTTTTAGAATTTTAATAAATATCTATTAAAATAATGTACCTTATTTGCAGCGTTTCACTTCTCGACTCGTCTTGCGGTACAAATAAATTACCGCCAGATTACTTGTTTATCTCTTAACATTACCGAGTTTTCTTTTAAAACGTATACTTACGTACGTTATTAATATATTGTTTATATTATACTTGTTTAGTTGTACCTAAAATATTGTAAATACAAAGTAAAATAGAAAAAAAATAAACCCTGGCAATTATTAAAAAACCTAGGGTACTAAAAACAGCATTAGTAAACGAAGATAATAGGTGACATGTTCTTTAGTTAATTTAACTATACCTAAACCACTTACCGTATTTATGTCTTAAACATTCATAATTTATTAACATTACCAACCCTTTGTTAAAACCCTAGAGAGTCTAGACTTTCCTGATAGCTCGGGTACCCTTTTACCCTTTACGGATTACGGAGATCATTACTTACGAGAACTGGAGCCTGAATATTCCTTTCTTACCCGCTTATATCTTTTACTTTCTTTCGTTAAGAAACTTATAACCTTGTGAGTCTGCCGTGAATCAAGCAGTTTCATGCTACTGGTGAAGTGAATTATAGGCATTAGCCCAAGTTACACATACAATAATTTTAATTGTCCATTCTCAATACTTTAAATTATGACGGGATTACGATGGATTTCATTTGTCACTACGGTTAATATTATGTTGGAAACGTTTACGTCAAGTGCAGACTTGTGTAAAACCCACTATAGCTTGGGTTCCTACAAATGACTCCATCGTAATCCTGTCATAATTTGAAGTATTGAAAATTGAAAATTTTGTAGGCACGTGTAACCATTCGAAGAAGTGTTGAGTCTATCAATTTGAACTGACTTGGCTATCAATGGCTATAGTCTCTTTATCTTACATTATGAAAGAAGATAGAGCCCAGCAGTGAGGCATAATATGCCCCACATCGCGCACAACTTACTATTGAGATTTTGAACCTGAGTTAGTAGTATTATGAGTGAATGGACTGTACCTGTTCGCATTTTTACTACATATCAATTTAAAGACATAATAAAAATACTTATGAGTTGTCATGACTGCACATATTTCACTGGTAAGCGAATGTTTATCATACTCATAACTTTCGTTACTAGAACTGTTACACGAGATATTGATAGAATAACTCATCTTCTGATAGATATCAGTTAATGAGAACCGTTTACGCATTGTGAGGAAATGATGTCGTTTTCGAAATCAATCGTGCAACTGCAATCTATCAATTGTATCGATTGATGACTAGGCAGAGAAATATTATGATTACAATATAATATTTTATATTGATTAATGACTCGACTTTACTCGACTGAACGTTTAGCAGATATTTCGATTTTTGTTATAATCGGGACACTTTTTTTTAATGAAACTACCTTAACGAGGTGACTGCAGTCATCCGTTATAATAACATTTAGGAAATTATTATGTAAATAAAAATGTGTTATTTATTATACAGTTTATTACTTATTTTAATTAGCTATACTCATAATAATCATTATAATCTATACAAATATTATAAAGTGGAAAGATTTGATTGTTTGTTTGCATTGAATAGGCTACGAAACTACCGAACCGATTTGAAAAATTCTTTCACTGTTGGGAAGCTACACTGTCCCCGGGTGACATAAGCTATATTAACTATTTTACTTTTTTTCCCGAAGCGAAGCAAGGGCGATTTCCTAGTTCTTAATAAAAAAAAATCAGTCCCAGCAGTCACCTAGAATTGTATTATTTTATATAACTGCTAAAATAATTTGTAGTTGGAGTTATTGTACAATTGGATTTATATTATAACTAATTGTTGCCCGCAGCTTCACATAAATTATGTTCTTCCTTATTTGTAGCTAGGAACATTTGTTGCAAATTTTAGCAAATCGGTTGATTTTTTTTAAAAATATTCCATACAAATTTTCATCCCGTTTCCTAGGCAAGCCTTTTAATTTTCCGGGATAAAAAGTTTTTTATAATATGACTAGCTTTTACCCGCGACTTCGTCTGCGTGGACTTGAGCATAATTAGTAATTAAAAAAGATCCCGGCCAAATGCGAATAAAAATTCGAAACCGAAACGCCAAAAACGGCATCGAGGGATTTGTACAAACTTACAAAACCGAACATAAGAGCAATATTAAATGATTTAGAAACAAACTTAACTTTGCTGCTGTAAAACTGTCATTCCCGTTATATGGATATACCTACCGATCTATTAACCAAATACGTTTAAGTTTTTTTGGAATGATACCTCCACGCATTCCTGAGTAAATAGGGTCAACAAACAGACAGACGGACGGACAACGAAGTGATCCTATAAGGGTTATATTTTTTTTCTTTTGAGGAACAAAACCCTGAAAAAATTATATAAAAATTATATGTACCTGGTAGCACATACATACGTAAAAGCAGACCAGACAATAATTATAACCTGAGTTACACAGGTTCATCATCATTCTAGAGTTACATATGTATTTTGTCTCTAAAATACACCGCCAGACCCTGAATTGGTCAATGCACTGGTTTTGTAATGTCAATATGAACAACTTAAACTATCTCTAAAAACGGTTCTATTATTTCCATCAATTCAAGATTTACATATTTAGTATCCAACACAACCCAAGGCACGGTCATACACATTTATTTTCTATTCTAAGATCGCACCGACCACGGGCTACATGAGTCACTCAGGGACATATTGCCCCTCCACATTTGACTGTCTGAGAGCTAAACGCTTGTGCAGAAAGAGTCAAAAGAGCACCCCTGACTGTCTGGGGAGTTTCGTACCTGCGGTACCAGCTAGATTTACGGTACTGAAAGGATCTCCTACCCGACAGCAGGGCCCGCCTCTCCGGGAGACTCTAGTTCTCCTGAGTTTATTCCTCTCCTGAATGACTTGGAATTTTTAAGTGTAACTTTACGCAAGGCCGAGCTTTTCGTCCAAGTACCTGTAGGTTATTTATGTAATGCCATACGTATATATTGTACCTATAAAACGTTTTAGAAGGAACTCATTGTTTACTCACTGCTGATCTGGATGAGAGGATGATGATGATGCCTGCAGCATTAGCATTATTAAGATTAGTTTATTTTAACTACTATTTATGTATATAGCTCGATACATCTTAATTCTAAGCTCTTCTAGATCATAAACAACTTTCTCAAAAAATTATAGAATGGAATCATCTCCATCATTTTTTTTTCATTCTTGTTTTCTTTATTGGATGACAACGCATGGGTGATGCCTTTAGTCTGATTACAGACGACGCTTTAAGTTAAGTAATCCATGGAGGACGATGAAAAGGAGAACCCCAGTTTCCATAGAAACTCAGGCCTAAGTAGACAAGACTGGAAATTGGCTGTTAATTAGATTATTGCAAAAAGTTCAATTTCTCCAATTTTCACGGCTGCCAGCAATGGCCAACTAAGGAAATCCTAGAACGAATCACCTTAATTATAGGTTATGATTATGTCATACTCGTGTCACAGTGCTATTTAATATGTATGTTACACTTACGTTGGCGGGTGTCTATTATAATTCTACTACTTCAATGGTTTTCACCCAAAACGAATGTCATAAAAAGGTTGTATAATAAAAGCTATTGCATATTTCAAGAGATTTTATTAGTTATCATTATAATATATTAATATTTCGTGTAGTTGTGCAGGAGGCGTTATATTTCGTTAGTACCTTGCCCAATCAAGATACCATAATATACTCATTGTAAGTATGGCCACAGCAACTTCCTGATCTTCTAAAGATGTATAGGGTACGTTATCCAGTGTTCAGGACTTATTCTGAACCTTTGTCAGTCACAAAACAGGCGATTAAGGAGTCCATATTCATATAGTATTGGTTTGCAAGAAATTGTAGCGAAACTGCGAAACACATTCACCAAAACACAAGTACGAAAGCGAATACAATAGAAAATTAAAATCACTGTGTACGTGTCGATGAGTTTCAATAGTAAATAGGATTCCAAATACGCTGAAAATATTTGATAGTAAAAATATACAAGAACACGCGTAGAAAGATGAAAGATCGATGACAAATATGACAATACAGTGGTGTTATTTATAAATACTATGGTTACCAAAATGACATTATTAGGGATTACATCATCATTGTTGTCAATCGATTAATCGATGTCAAAATATTCGAAATGTAATTTAATAAAATTAGCGTAACGATTGAATGGTAATTATAATATATTACATAGTTTTGATTTATATGGAATACGAAAATATGTAAAAAATAAATTAATATTATAATTATAATCACTAAATAATACATAAAATATATTATTATGTTCCATCAATCGATCATTATCAATCGATTCAATCGATTATAAAATCGTATGTAATGAGATAAATACTGTGAAAACTTTTTTGCATTATTTTGTTCATTTGGCAAGAGCAGCTGAAGCTAAGATTTAAACATGTTTATCTTATAAATAAGACGAATTTTTTGGTATATAGTTTACTCTTGTCTAGTCCGATGTTCTAGCACAGATATAGCATATGGTTCGGGGCCGAAAATTGGGGATCGCCTTTACCATCAAGCGGCTCGTCTGCTTTTATGCGTCTATGGGTACGCAGACAGGTACACAGTGGTAGAGAGATACCTACCAAGTTCCAGAGCCAGTCGGGACGAAATTCAGTCTGAGAGGCCATGGTGGCTCGTATGAATCTCAAACTTCGGGCTGCGTCCGAGTGGGTTGAAGCCATGCAATCTTGTGAGATACAACGCCACTAAAACGCAGACGTGACTATTTACCGCCATTAGGACCATCTAGGCTCCTACTTTTCGGAATGTGCCCTTGGATTATACCGACTGCCTTCATTTGTTAAGAGTAGACATATCCTGGAAACAACTTTGAGCGGTTCATTGACATCAAGGCTAAGGCTGCTGCAAGGAAACTTGGTGTACTTCACACCGAGGCAACTCTTTACCTTGCACAAAGCGTAAAATACTGTTCGCACATTTGGGCAGGCGCAGACAAAGTTCTGCAAGGTTCATTGGTAACCCAGATTTGGTTAAGCATTTGGTTATCATTTGGTATTTGGTTGATTTGGTTATCTGCAAAGCCTTGAGCACAGGTGCGGAGTAGCCAGCCTCTCGGTCTTCTACAGGGCACATTTCAGAGAATGTGCAGAGGAATTGTTTGAAATAATTCCCCCATCTCCGTTTCTCCATCAAACGACACGATGCACGGCGAGTATTCTGCATCTTTTTGTCGTGAATATCCTGCCGGTACGGACGACGCGGTTTGCCTCATCATTCGTTATACGCACCGCCAAGGACTGGAATAACTTGCACGTGTCGACGTTCCCGCACGCCTATTATGTCTACAAGAAAAGAGTGAATAGGCTTTTACTAAGTTAATATGCTCACCACCTTGGACCACATCTCTACTTACCATCAGGTGGGATTTTGGTTAAGCATTAACTTATTTGTGTAAAAAAAATTGGTTATACGCAAATTGAAAAGTAATTTAGTTATTTGTATTGCACTTACGTCCGGTCATTATCAGCTTATGCGGGGCCGGCTTGGTACACATTGACCAGTAGGTGACAGCAGTAGATGATTATTTGTAAATATTTTATTCTACATTCTATGTGCCTTCTCCTCCAATACATTATGGAAATCTAAATTGTAATTCTTTATCAAAATTTAAGATTTTTATTTATTTACAAAAAAAAACATTATTTGATAATTTTCCTATTTTTTTTCATATTATTATCGCTAACTCGGACCCACACCATCATACACCGAATTTAATACAGGAATTCAATAGCAAAATATATTATAACATTAGTTATGTGTCATTGATTGAGTAGGGTAACTAATTTACCTAAAACCCCAATGTTTTAAATATTATAAATATGTATTGGTACACATTAATTTAATAAAAGATTTATTGACGGTTAAGTCTCGTTCTTAGACCTACTTACATTTTTTAATTAAGACTTCTAGTTACCTACACTGACATCTGTTGTTGATTAGCAGAACTAATTAACTACAAAATCATAAATTAAAAAAAAAATTGGTAAACATTGATATTTTGGAAGAAATAAAGTATATTTCCGATACAAAAGAGTTATGTCCCTCTATCGGGCACTTTCAGTATTTCTTGCTGTTATGTGGCGTATCAAAAAGTCCTATTTATTGATATCTCAGCTTGTAAGCGACGTATCATGATAAAACATGCACCAGATTTTAAGTTAGACCACCAGTAATACAACTGTGAAAACCGCACTCAATTTTATCCAGTGGTTTTGGCGTGATGCGGTGTCAAACATACAGACAGACAAGATTTTTAAAAATGACAGATTTGCAATCTATTGCTCCTATATAGTCCCCTGATATCAAATTTTCTTAAATATCTTCAATGTACAGACATTATCGAGTTACAATTTTATTATATATAATAGATAATAGATAATAGATAATAGATTAATAATTAAGTATTAATACCAACTTTACCAATTTTCATCGAAATCCGTTCAAAGGTTTTCATGTGATGCCCGGACAAACAAACAGACAGACAGACACTTTGAGTTTTATTATTGTATAGATAGATAGAAGAAGATACTACAGGTACTAAATCAGCAATGAGACAGCATAAACATTTATTGTTTGTTTTCTTTTATTTAAAAAACCTTCTCTCATTATATCTCAGAAAGTGTTTCATCTTCATAAAAGTAGGACAAACACATTCAACTTCATTCAAGCATATTTTAAATTACGTGCAATAAATTGTGGTGAACCACTTGTTAACTTCCTTCATTTGTCTTTGTTTTGCCAACAACATTTACTGGTAGCAATAAACTTCTCCATGTTTATAAAAAAATGAAGAGTACTGAAAATTGCAGACCGCTACTTCCATTTAAATATTTCATCTATGACAAAGCACTTGTTGTTATTTTGTTTTCATCTTTTTGTCAGTTTTGTGTTAATGCTGCAAACGGGCTTACGTCCACCTGCCGCACAGTTAAATATGTGTTTACCCAGATATAGTGGATTACCCATGAACATAAAACTTAGAACACTGATTGAGATTGTGTATACCACTGATTTGTGATTGTGTATGTTAAAACTAGTAGCATACAAGTTACCTAAAATTAACATAAAAGTAAGTAAAGACTTTTCAAAAGACGCCCGCTTTACAGCTTTAATGAATATTTAATAACTGTCGTAATTTAGAACTCCAATCAAAACATTATGTTTATTAAATAATCTGTCGATGAAAGCAAAGGTACTGTCCTTCATCAAAATAAGCAATTTTGGCGGCTTCATCTATCCATCATCACATTATGCATATGACTACAAAGAGATTACGACGTGCCAGAAATTCATAGAGTCGAATAGAGCGTTCTTTATTTATTCTTAAACTTTTTTAATTCATGATATTAATGAACTTATAACTAAGCTATACATATTTATTTCTGAAATTTGCTCCAAAACTTGTACTGAACTTCCGTCTAAAACTTGTTCTGAATTTATCTCGTCGTGAACTTGCTATATACTTTTCAATAAAAGATGAACCAGCCAACGGCTAAGTTTTCCGAGTAAGATCGTTATAAAACTTAAGTGGTAAATACCTAACATTACTTACCAGTGAAATAACTATTACCGTGTAACTAGTGGCCTTGTTACCGCTTTATGTTATGGGAATACTGTTATAGACCTACACTATTGTTATTGTTTTGTTATTTACAAGTGCTGCAATACAAATTGGCCGTGAAGGCAAAAACCGAAGGCCTATTGGATTATTGGGTAGTTTTAAATGGCTAGCGTGTCGAATATTATTATATTATAAGAATATTATTTTATTCATTCACAACAGATATTGTTTAAATGAGAGGAAGATTCTTTTAGATGAGCTGTAACGATGAAAGAGATTCGAATTTCAGGTTTCTGCTTCAATCATTCTTGTATTTAACATAAATCTACACAGACTAGGGCAACTGATGGTTGATGACCTCTGTACTGTTCAATACCGACAGCAGCCCAAAGATTCTTTTGTAGGGTGGTAAAGTCTTTCGCTTGCTTGGCTAGGTATGACATTCCTGGAATCATCAACCATTAACACCTAATTTGGGTTTATTATTATTATACTTATTACACTGGTAGTGAATGTGATTTCTCCCATGTTTTAATAAAAGGCTGTAAGCCGTTGCTTACAAGCCGATGACTACTGAATTTTAAATATTGATAAATAGGTAAGACCAACGTATTCGTGAAGGTATTAGTATCAATACATATTATACAATAAAGTCCCCCGGCCGCATCTGTTTGTCTTTATAAACGCGATAAACTCAAAAACTACAGAACGGATTTTTGTGGTTTTCACCAATAGATAGTGTGATTCTTGAGGAAGGTTTAAGTGTAAAATTCATTATGGTTTTATGTAAATTGACCGAAATCCACGCAATCAAAGCTGCAGGCGGAAGTTAGTATCCCATAAACTTGTTATACACTGTCCAAAAGCCGACAAATCCTGAACGAAAATGAAATGAAATAAAACGAATATAAAAAAGCCGTAGGATGGGATTTATAAGAGACTTTGTCATTTCAGTTATTCCGATTACAGTTTAATAACCCTGGGTACTTCGTCATTTCTGTAATTCACTTGAGAACATTCCTTTTATGTCGTCAATCTTCCAGCTAATAAAATACCGAATTAATATGAAAATTTTAGGGGAAAACCGTTTAATCCAAACGATGGGGACATTTCTTAATTACCCCACCGCGCGTTTGTGGGAATAATGAGTTTAAGTATTGCGTCTGCAGGCCAGTTGTTAAGTGACGAAGAACAAAGGATCCCGAGTTCGATTCCACACCAGGTCAGAGATTTATCATTATGACGAAACTATTTGTATTACCTGGCACTAACAACACTTCGATATTAGGTAAAACATTCGTTCGTCTGTTGTCAATAAATCTCATCAACGTCATCATTGAAGGCTGAACCACCCGCGGTACAAAGAAACTATAACGTAACCAAGTCTTGTAACAAAAAACGTTACTACATTTCAAAATGAACGAAACATCTAGAAACAAATATATTTCCATTATTTCCGTTGCAGTTATTTCTACTGTGCCCTGAAGTGAAATTTATAAATTGCACGGGGACAACTACATCGTTTGTCTTTGTAACGAGATACCAACGAAATGGATTTATGTATGAAATCCCTTGCAGATAGAAACATGGGTAGTGTAGAAATATTTTGAACTAGTAGATACCCGGCGTGTTCCACTACGCTAAAAAAAATTCTGATGAGAATTACAGATCAGAGATTTTGTACTGTCGTATGTATATGTATTGTCAAATTGTTGTATGGGAAAAGTGGAAAATGGAGTATCTCATTGGACCTAATGTGCCTAATGCATTGTTTAGTGGTCTCAAACCACTTGTGGCCTTTCAAATGAAACCATTTTTAGGCATATCGGTTGGATAGTTTCATTCTGTTTATAAAGGAGATTCGTACAAACATTTTTTGTGTTTTATACAATGATATTAAACTATAGATACGTTATGCCCTTACAAATCAACCAAAAAATCTGTTCCGTCCGAGCTACAACACACACACGTTTATCTTTTGTTTCACTACATCAATCACTATTATATTGGTAAATTATGTAAAAGGAATGGCACTACTAAAACCATAATAGTGAAAAAGACAGCTAGACGGCCTCACTCAGAGGCAGCTATCAACCAATGAATTAAAATCGCTACACTTGTCTAAATTCGACTGATATAATTTCAGCGCCATCTTGGCATATCTTGTATATAATATCATTGGTTTTATATTAATAAAATAATATGACGCCAAAACTGATAATCATTTTTTAAATAGTGATAGATGGTAAGCTAGTCCTTAATTTATAATATAAGTGGATAGCGTCGTTTCAACACATCTATAATATACATAGCTTCAGCTTAGCACTAATGAAAGTTTTAGTAATTTATTATTATGCGTGAAGGCATTGAAGTATAATGTCATAGAACAGACATCTCGAACAAAATGTGTGTCCCGCCCGGGAGGTTCGATTTTCGAAATTGAGCCCCCGTTCTCCTTTCAAAATGGAACGAATCCATTGAAGATTGAAGCCACGTGGCGCCAATGCATTGGGACATACATGGTGTTCGCGGTGTCGGTTCTATATGCTAGTAATAATACTTCAATGCGTGATGGTCATAAATTAATTTGTCAGTAGTACACATGGATGGCATTATCTAGTAATAACTTAATGATAATATAGGAACACCTGAGTTCCCTACTAAGACTTGCGACACTGCCTACCTTTTATTGAAGTGTTTCGTCTTATTTTCATAAGTGCCATTTCGTAATTTTATGTAAGAGTGTTCAGTATACATAATTATATAATGTAGTCAGAAGACTCATCAAATATACTAAGTTTCATCAGCCAATCTATATAATTATAGTTCTACCGATAATAATTATAATATTATATTTTATTTCATCTTTTTATTCCCACGAGTTTCAACATGGTAACAGAAAAACAGACGCATTTAATTTTTTTTGGCTGTTAATTTCCGTCTGATTTTTCTGATTCCAATTTTAAAATACTCAGTGATTCTTCACATAACATTTAATAACCCAATCAAGGACAGATTAAGATATCGTAATGCACTACAATACAATATCATTTTACGCGTAATTCATACATATCAACTAACGTTTATCCGGTTGTATCCTACACGGTAGACAATGAGCAAAATAATTATAATGATATCAATCTCGAATAGTTCCCAGAGGGTCCTTCACACGGGGTTATTGTGGAGAACATGTCATTATCATTATCTGAGTATCAACATAGTATGTTCATGAGAAGGTGGTGTCTTTTTCCACGATCACAAAAAATTACATTGATGTTTGTTCCACCAAACATGTGATTAAATGCTTGAACAACAATAAGTTTTGGTAAACGTAAAAACTCGTTGAAAACCATTGAAGTATTATTACTAGCGTATAGAACCGACACCGCGAACACCATGTATGTCCCAATGCATTGGCGCCACGTGGCTTCAATCTTCAATGGATTCGTTCGATTTTGAAAGGTGAACGGGGGCTCAATTTTGAAAATCGAACCTCCCGGGCGGGACACACCATTTGTTCGAGATGTCTGTTCTATGACATTATACTTCAATGTTGAAAACATGGTGTGAGTATATAGTACATCTGTGAATAGAATTGTATATAAATAATAATTCAGTATTTACTATTTGCATTGCAATACTGTTCGCTATAATGAGATCTAAATTTTTTGCATTGTAATCTACTTGTTTTTTATATAATAAATAAATTGTACTTAACATTACAAAATAAGAGACATTATAATGTTTTAGTTTATTGTGTATGCTAAATTTTCGTTTATTGCCCGGGGACCAACTGCGTAGACCAACTGGTTGCATGACCAGTCAAATGTAGAGCTTGAATTACATCTTGTTGTGATAAAAATTTTAGGCTTTTCTACACAGAAATTGTCACCTATTTCTCTCTCTTCACATTTCACTCTCTCATTTCACATTTATGTCTTTGATGAGATATAATCTCTAAAGATCTAATAATAGTCCTTTACCTAAGTAATTAAAGTTTCAATCTTTGTCTAGACTGCCGTCTAGACTGGTGTAAATTCTATAATATACTGTAAAATTAATTAATTATTCTCACTTATGTGTTTCATCTTCGTACTTTGTATGTACATTAATCGGAGTGCTAATTTGTCCAGCAGAGCGTTCAACTAACTGTCTTAACCATTAATTTAGTTAATTAACCGACACAAGCTAAACAAACCATCAATTATTCTAGTTAGGCAATTTTATGTTACTTATTTTTATTCTCATATTTACACCCCCGCACTAGGATTTCTTTCGCTTGGCGTGGACCTACTCAAATGCAGCGAAAACACGACATGTTTCTTACATATTGTGTCTGTCACAAAAAGTATGTCTGCCCTGCCGGGAAACGAAGCCAGAACCGGTCGTAGTTTGTAGTTCGTCGGCAGCCAACTAAGCTACCAGGTCATCATAATCGTAATCAATATAGACGATAATATTTCGTCGAATTTTTAAGTTGAAATAATTTTCAGGTAAAAAAAATGAATAAAGGCACTATAAAAATTTTTCAGTTTCAGAAAACTATTTTTTACATATTTATATCAAATTTAATAACGAAGAAAAAATAAATTACATGAACAACTTTTTTCCATCACACCTCTCTTTTTTATTTTAATATTGTCTTTATTTGTCAATTCAGTAAGCAAAATATGAAGATTACCCATTAAGTTACAGTAACACAGTCACTCACAAGACACTTCTTTTACTCAATTTCATCGCCCTGAGACATTAAACCTATATCATAGTATAGTAAAGCTAGATTAACGACATAAATGTAAGTAATAGGGTCTTAAGGTCAAGAACAGCATTTAGAATGGGGGACGGGTCTTGGTGAAGCGGTGAAATATCGCACTGCCGGATCTCGGGTCAAACGGAATCCGTGCTGCACTTAAGTGCTGAGAAATATGTACTGTTATCAAAAGGTTCACTTGTAGGTACTAGTTATGGTTTTTTTTAATGCAACGGGTACTCATAACATTTTATAATATGCCAATATTTCGACTGAGTTGTGCCTAAGTACTAGATACTTAATCAATTAATAAATCAATCAATTAAATATTTTATTCGTGAAATAAGGTACATAAAGATGGTAACATCAAGATATAGTTCACTTTCTCTGCCAATAATTGGCGTACAAAATTGATTAAGATTAATTTCTACAAATTAATTATCTATATTATCAATTAAATAAACATGTCAAGTAAATTACTATTAAAATTTAAAATGTCAGTAGGTATAAAATTTAATTACATAAGTTAAGTCAAAGTACAATGAAATTGAAAAATATAGTCAATTAATTAAAGAAACACGGAATTGCAGCTTAAATCATACGATTATTATTATATTTTCATTCATTAATAAATTCATTTATGGTATAGTAGAATTTGCTTATTAGATATATGCGAAGTTTTTCTTTAAACAGTCTCAAGTCGTCAATTGTCCGCATAAAAGTTGAGAGTTTATTACAAACTTTATAATAAAAAAATTAAGGAGTGGATATTTTAATGAACAAATACTCACGATTTTTGTACACGGCTACAAGGATTAGTTTTGCCGTGACTATGTTCCTTTTGCATTTTAAAATGCCAATAAACGAGCGCCAGACGAGTGACGTCAGTAATATCAAAGGAATCACAGTTGACGGCAAAAAGATGCGGAGAATTTTCATTACTTCTGTTTCCTAGACACTGCTAGATTTTCAATGGAAATAGCCGAGCTGACGATCCACACATCACCCATTTCCATCTCGACACCAAAGGCATCACTGATATGTTGCTTTTCGGTAAAAAGTACTTTTTTCAGTTGAAAAAAAATATATTTACGTAGAAAATAGCCTTTCTTAGATTCCCTATTTGTTTGTGTTTTAAAAGTTTAGTGGAGTTCGCGGAGCAATAAAATAAAGGCCGAGAAAGATCGACAGTTACAATGGTTGTTTTTTGCCAACTATTTGTTTACGGGACAAATTCATTCTGTAATAGCTTGAATTTATGATCACGAAAAATAACCGAATACCTATTTGCTCAGTAGACTGAGGCTGGCAGAGCCGATATAGCCTGGTAACATACAGACAGACGGACAGTGGAGTGTTAGTAATAGGGTCTCGTTTTTACCATTTGGATACGGAACCCTAAAAACAACCGAATTGAGAATCGTTTTAACTGTACTTCATTGACTCACTACCATAAGTTTTTTCTTCTATTCACAGTTAGAAAACATCTACCTACCTCTTTCAATGTCGATGACAAAGTATTGTCTTTGCGATATTTTTAATGAATGGCTAATATTGTGAACACTGAAGTATCTCGTCTATTCATCCGCTTTGCTTAAAAAACTTCCTTAAACACCATTAGAGATACCGGAATGTAAGTTATTAATGACTTAGTAGTGAAAACGCATAGGAAATGTATTATAACTACTCTTGTCTGCATGACTGGATGTCTTCAATTAGGCAAATAACAGAACCTATTAGTTCCTAGTTGTGCCCGGTTTGTAAACTGGTTCGTATGTAATATCCTGTCGTACGCCTTTGAGAGATTATGGTATTAGTCACGCTTCGACACAACTAACGATTGGCTATTAATATTTTTAGCTTTATTTTGTTGCAGTATGCGATTTTTTGGATTTCTTAATATTTAACCGACTTCAAAATAAGTTGAATCCAAAAAAAATTTTTTTTTTTAAACGCTTTTATTTCAATTTTTTTTTTGATTTTCGTGTATTGTCATCGGAAATACACATGTCTGCCAAATTTCATCAATTTTCATTAAAGGGAAGTCATTCAAATTAACGTTACAAGATTTGATCCTTTGATGCGGGAAGCGTTTACCTTATTGCCGTGTAAATAGAGTAGCATTTTGATCATAATATTGAGTTTGATGCTTTGATGCTCCGAAGTGAAGCTAAATAAAAGCGTTTAAAAAGAAGGAGGTTCTCAATTCCACTGTTTTTTATGTTTGTTACCTCAGAACTTTGGACTGGGTAAACCGATTTGGATGATTTTTGTTTTAATCGAAAGCTGGTGCTTGTCGTGTGGTCCCACATAAATTTGAACGAAATCTGACAATGGCATCCATGTCAAAATCATATAAGTCTTAAATTTGCATTAAGTATGTGCGCGATAAATGGACGAATAACTCAATATCGCGCCAACTGATTTTGATAATTCTTTTTTTAATTGAAAGCTGGTGCTTGTCGTGTAGTCCCACAAGAATTTGAGCGAGATCTGACAATGGTATCCAAGTCAAAAGTACAATGTACTTCATTTGAAGTCGGTTATTTTTTTGTTAAAATGTTATTTACATCAATGATTATGTCAAAATGGTATTGGTTTGAACCATCTGATCTGAGATGTTTTTATGAATTCTTTGGAAAAATACGTAAAATAATATAATTAAGACTAGCAATAACTAAAATAGTTTTTACATAAGGGGTTGAGTTGTGTCCCAGCATCTTTTTTTCTTTTAAGAATGCTTGTCCACAATCGCACTTTATGTTAAATGACGATATTATCGTATATCTTATGTGGTGAAGCGTTACTCTCTTATCGATGATAATATTACAGCTGCAGTTTTGTGCTTAACATTAACATAATTGTATTATCTTGACGACCCTGCAGCCTAGTTGCTAGCGACCCTGCCTACAAAGCGAGAGGTCCCGGGTTTGAGTCCCGGCCGCGGCAGATATTTATGTGACTGATAAATATTTGTACTCGGATCATGGGTGTTATTGTGATGTGTTAAGTGTGTTGTCCATGCCACCGGCGACACAGGTAAAAACCTACTGTGGGGGATGAGTATGTAAGCGTTTAGCGTTTTTTAGCTTCTCGCTTTATCATTGGTAGTCAAACAGGCGCTCAAGCTATCGTGTGAGTCAAGACAACATACTATCCTGCCGGTCGTAGATATTGCGGCACGACGGTAATTCTAAGAAAAACATTTCCAGTATCATACATTTTAATACAGCATAAACATAGCCTTGTAAGTTAGCGATACAAGTTGTTCAAAATTACACAGGCTTAACAGAAGTTAATTTTAGACTTTAAGTACACGTGTGGTAATGTTATGCCACAAGCGTTAGAAACTTTATATTTATCTTTTTAGCCGTAAAAATAATTAATATGGAACATGATAATTTTAGTTTATTTGAAGTAAATGTTACTTTAAACTGTAAACTAATTATATTGACTATTTAGAGAAATGGTTCAATCTTGACCATACAATCGATTTTTTTATGGAAATAACCGGCAAACGAGCTGACGATCCACCTGATGGTAAGTGGCTATCGCCGCCCATGAACATCAGCAACACCAAAGGCATCACTGATGTGTTGCCGGCCAAGAAAGAAAGAAGAAAAAGAAAGAAAAAATTGATGACTGATTAGTTCATTAATTTTAACTTAAACTTACAAGTGATGCCTATTAACAGTATATTATAAAAACAATTTAATAATTTAATTACAATACCTTACTTACAGCGTTATTTACAACATTAATACGATATGAATTAGAATTCTTCGTCTGAAAATAACTTACCTTGAGTTCTTATCAAAATTCAAAGTTCTTAAAATAGTAAAAGTACGCCTATGGCCTATGTATATAGATCCTCAAATTATTTAACCTACGACCTTTCGGATCAAACGTCAGGACGGCGGAAAATTTTCACGAGAGATTAACGTAAACGCGCCCAATAACGCCACCCCAAAATCTGTATCCAATACCGACAGTTTTTTTAATCACTATTTTAAGGCATACTATACATTTCATGAAAGTTGTAGCCTAAAAATATTTTAGGTATGTATATTGAGAAACAAAAATAATAAAGTTTGTGTCCGTAAATAATCAGCAAACAGAATAATTCGATAATAACTGCGACGCGCCCGCAACGGACGCCCGTCTCATAGTGTTGCGCTCCCGGCTACGTAAGTAAACATAATTATTACTTAAGATAAATTAACTTAAATAAAATGTGTATACCTGCAGGCAAATGTGTAAATATAATAAATAATATATTGGTTTTCTAGATTCACATCTAATATTACCGTTCTGACTATTTTTTGTGGTTTAATTCGAATTTTACCTGAAAGCGGTAATAGAAACATATTATTCATAAGTTGCTTCTAATACCGCCTCATGGCGTTGTTAGATGTTTTACAACAGTTAGTATTTTAGATTTTATTTCTTTTAATACGTTATTTTCTATGTTTCTTTTAACTTGTTTGATTCTTAAGAGTATATTACATAATTTGATCAATTAACGCCATACATTTTGTCTCATAGATTTTCTTTTAAACAAGATTCGACGTAAGCAATAATTTTTAGTAATGTATGGCAATGTATTTTAAATAATATCTCATATCAAAACTAAGAAACTTTTTGATACCGAAAAATAATCATAGCAATGACATCCATCAAAACACGTTTGCATTAAAGCAGAAATTTTAGCCAGTTATTGTTTATTTTTGCTGTCGCTAATAGAACAAAGTAATCTTCATACTTAATTCTATTACCGACCCATACGGTCATATTTATAAAAATCTCTTATTGTAATCGGTCCTTCGCACTATGTGACCAGCCCATTGCCACTTCAGCTGGCTAATTCTTTGAGCTATGTCGGTTACCCTTGTTCGTCTACGGATCTCCTCATTTCTGATGCGATCACGTAGAGAAATACCGTAGCCCTCTCAATAGCCCGCTGCGCTACTTTGAGCTTGTGGATTAGGCCAATAGTAAAGCACCATGTCTCGGATCCGTATGTCATCACTGGCAACACACAATGCTCGAATACCTTCGACTTCAGGCACTGAGGTAGTGTTTTGGACGACAAGATATGACGCAGTTTCCCAAACGCAGCCCATCCGAGTCGGATTCTACGAGTGACTTCTTTCTCGAAGCTGGACTTACCCATCTGGATCACTTGTCCTAGGTATTGTATTGTCCACAACTTCGAGAGCAGCGCCATCAACAACAACCGGTACGGGTGTGACATGGACATTCGACATGATTTTCGTCTTTTCCATGTTCATCCTAAGACCCACCCATTGTGAGGCGCTGTTCAAGTCCCCAAGCATTGTACCAAGTTCTTCCAGGGAACCCGCCAGGATGACTATATCGTCGGCATATCGCAGGTGTGTGATTTATTCGCCGTTGATGTTAATGCCACGTCGTTTCCACTCCATCAGCTTGAACACGTCTTTCAACGCAGCGGTGAACAGTTTTGGAGATATGACATCCCCTTGCCTGACACCTCTCTGCAATTGGATGGGGCTCGTTGCTGTGTCGTGTACTCTGACGAACATGGTGGCAGATGAGTACAAACACCTCAATATACCGGTAGTCGATCCGGCACCGCTGGAGAGAATTTAGTACCGCCCAGGTCTCAATAGAATGAAAGGCTTTCTCATAGTCCACATAGGCAACACATAACGGCAAATTTAGTGTGTGTATATGGTCTTTGGTGCTGTAGCCTTTTCGGAATCCTGCTTGTTCGGGAGGCTGGAAGTCGTCAAGCCTGCGTGCAATGCGATTTGTGAGGACCCTTGAAAACAGCATATAAACGTGGCTCAGAAGTGCAATGGGCCTGTAGTTCTTCAAAAGGGCATTATCGCCCTTCTTAAAGAACAGCGTCACCACACTTCTGCTCCACGCTTCCGGGGTAGTTCCGGTTGATGACGGAATCGAACAGTTTTTGGAGCGCCACTAGAAAGGGTTTCCCTCCAGCTCTCAGAAGTTCGGTTGTGATTCCGTCATCTCCCGGTGCCTTGTTGTTTTTAAGCTGTTTGAGAGCCTTTCTAATCTCATACAGGCTGACGACCAGGATATCTTCGGTGTAGTGTCGGGTCAGTTTAGCTCGCTTGTCGCTCTCCTCGCGAGGAGATGAAGCTTGAGAGGAGGCATACAACCGTCCGTAGTATCTCTCAGTCTCCCTCGGAACTTCGGGTTTCAACGACACCATGGTGCCGGACTCGGTCTTCAACCTCGTAAGCTGACTTTGCCCAATAGACAGATCCCTGGCGAACACTTTTGAGCCCTGGTTTCGCTCAATAGTGCTTTTTACACGATTTGCGTTGTGTTTTCGCAAATCGCGTCGCCTGCACTTGGAGATCTGTTCATTGAGCCGTCGGTATTCCTTCATAGAGGTTGGAGACTGCACACATAGTTCTCGTCGATCCCTCATAAGACCGAGAGTTTGTTCTGAGAGAACCTGAGATTTACCACTAGGGTGGGTCTTGAAATACTTCGACCCTACCTCGTGGACATTTGTTACCATCCTGGTGTTATACTCGTCCACTGACGTGCACGATTCTCGGTACGCAAAACGGTTTTGCAGCTCTAGTTGAAAGTTTTCGGATCCCTGGATTTGGATAGGTGTTGGGCGAAGCGTAGACTTCATCAGGCGTGACCGTTCCAGCTTCAGGTCGATATTTAATGTGCCTCTTACAAGTCAGTGATCGCTTCCGGTTTTAAACCTGCTGATCACAGAGACATCATTAAATATGTGCCGTTTGTCTGCCAGAACGAAGTCTATCTCGCTTTTCGTGGAACTATTAGGACTAATCCAAGTCCACTTGCGTTGCGGCTTCTTTCTGAAGAAGGAGTTCATCATGAAGAGACCTTCCTTCTCCAAAAAGTTAGCTAGCAAAGTGTCCTCGGTGGTTCCGTCGTCCAATGTGTAGGACCGTAGGGACCCACTTTCATCTCGGCGCCACTTTGCATGCCCAGTTTCGCGTTTGAAGTCCCCCATCACAACATTGAAATGAGCTTTAGAGGTATATATGGCTCTGCTTATGTCCTCATACATAACCTCAACCTCATTGTCAGGATGTGTTGAAGTCGGCGCATATACCTGTACAACCTTCAACGAATACCATTTGGATATTCGGAGTGTAAGGTACGCTACCCTGGACGACACGCTCCCAACTTGCACAATGTTGTTGACGAGGGACTTGTGAACGAGAAACCCGACATCACCTTGGGACAGATGTTCGCCCTCCCAGTGATAGAACAAGTTTCCGGATTTGAGTATTATCGTGTCCTCCCCCTCTCTTCGGACATCAGATAAACCCACAATACTCCAGTTTAACTTGTCTATCTCTTCTTCTAGCTCTTTCACCTTGTCGTCGGTCCTCAGTGTCCTGGTGTTATATGTTGCCAGGTGCAGTCGTTTTTGAGATTGGTAGCCCGATCTTTGCCGGTGATTCTTAACACCCCCTGCCCCGCCGTTACCATAGCCGATATCGTAACTAGGAATAGCGGGGCTGCCGGGGACTTTGGGCCGAGGCTTGGTTGTGGCTATCATAAGGGGGTTGTAGCCGGTAGTCACCAGTGCATGTTGGTGACCGCAGTAGATGTTCTTAGTCCGCAGGGAGACACTGCTGCCCGTCTCCTGGAATATCCTATTAGTCGCCTTTTACGACATTCCAGGAAGAAGTAGGAGTGGTGCTATTCTACAAAGTGGACCCGGCACCACACGGGGGAATCATACCTATTTACAATGATTAAATTGGGGTTTATTTACAATGATTGAAGTTTTACGTATTGATTTTATTATTTACACAAGCCTTAACAGATGTCCAAAATGCTCACCTCCTCGAGTGATGCAGAGTTCAGCACGTTTGCACAAATTGTCCTTTACGCGGTTTAGCACAAGAACACTTCACTTCGAACTTTATCAAAAGCAGTCACTATTCTTAATTTTAATTCGTCTCTGTTCGAATACTCCGTAGCATACACAACACTTTTAACCTCCCCCCACAAATAGAAATCCATCGGTGTGAGGTCAGGGGAGCGCGCCGGCCATGGCACAGTCCTCCTCGCCCTATCCACCGATCACCGAAGTGATCATCTAAGTATATTATGTATGTCTGTAATATTTTTTATTACTTCGTATCGTCCAAACGGCTGGACCAAATAATACAATTAAGATATCGTTAGATTCGTTTTGATAACCCAAGTATTCTTAAATAAGTGTCATTAAAAAAATGGTGGCTGTGAGGTGTTTGAAGTATCAAAAAATAAAAATATATCGAATAATGCAGGTATCAAACTAAAGAGCTCAGCATAAGGATTTCAAAAAGGTATAATATCATGATACCTTTTTTGATGGCAGGCAGCTTTTTAATTTTATACTAGTTTAGTGGTCGGTAATAGAAACATAAAAAACGGTATTAGAAACAAATATCATCCATGCGTCGGTAATAGAAGCAATCGCTATTTTAGATTCACTTATTATTTATTAAATATTGTGTGATTTAATACTGAATTTAGGTACTGAATATCATAGGATATTTAATCATGTTAAAGAATAAATTAAAACACCTTTTCTAGCATAACAGCATATATCTAATTTTCTGAAGTTCATACAAAGTCGGCTTAAACTGGCGGTAATAGGCGCGTTTACCTTATATGAATAAGGTTATTTCAAATAACATGCGCCGAGGATTTTTATATCACTCATCCTAAGCTCGGCTTTGGATGGGATAATTGATAGCGGCGAATTCGGATCTGCGTTTGTAATGGAAAACCAAAATAGATTTAATTTTAATTAACTTTGAAAATTGAATTTAAGGATGCTCTGCTCTATAATAGGATTTTTTTTACTACAACTGGCATAGAAAAACCGTCAAATGTGGCATTATGTCATAAGTTAAAAAAACAGAAACAAAAACGAAACATAATGTCTGTCCCCTGCATTGAAGTATAATGTCATAGAACAGACATCTCGAACAAAACGTGTGTCCCGCCGAGAGGTTCGGTTTTCAAAATTAAGCTCCGGTTCTCCTTTCAAAATCGAACGAATCCATTGAAGATTGAAGCCACGTGGCGCCAATACATTGGGACATACATGGTGTTCGCGGTGTTTGTTCTATACGTTAGTAATAATACTTCAATAGTCCCCTGTCATAAACATATAAGTTATCAAACCTGGCACACACACCGACAGCCAAAAAGCGACATGATGAAGTTAGCTGATAACTTCATTTGCCAAACGCATGCAAGCTACATGAAACAGTAAATAGGCTAACGCGAGGCTGCTGCTCCGTGGCCACATTCGTCCTTTTCTACGCAAGATGAAGTAAGCGTCAGTTTTATTGACGGTAGCATGAACTTGGCGCTGTGCACCCGAGAGACACGTCACTAAAGGTTAAATCTATAAAGCGTACTTGGACTTTGCTCAGACTGTTGTCTGAGTTGTCTGTTGATATTATAATAAACTAGCTGTTACCCGCGACTTCGTACGCCGAAAATAAATATCCCTTCATTATAAAACATGTTTTTCATAAATTGATAGCAAACTTATCCATACTATGAAGAGAGGAGACCCGTGCCTTGTAATAGTCCATTATGGGTTGAAGCTAAAACACCTACACTTAGTACATATATCGTATTATGTAAATGAGTAAAATATTAAACAAATCTTTAGTGTTGATAATGAAATGATAACTACGATCTGATATTGTAGCGTGATTGGTAGTCAGCAAGATACTAAACTCTTCACCAAAATTACAGCAAAAGTGACATGTTCTTAGAACCCATTAATTACCCATCGGGAGAAGCATTCATAGCCCGGGCGCAGCGGCTTGTGTCGGTTCTAATAGTAATCGATGAAGTTAAACAATAGCGAGCGCGGTCGGTAGTTGGATAGGTGACAGCTAGTGGCAAAAAATTCTTGAGCTCTCCGAGCTTCAGAGGGCAGGTAAAGCTGTCGGTCCCGGTTGTTGTCGTAAGATAACAGTCGTTATGACATATTGAAGGTCCTCGCCCGGCGTAATGACTTCCAACACTTGGGTTGTTTTCTAATCCCTCCATCAATCCACACTGGAGCAAAGTGGTGGAGTATGCTCTAGGCGTCCTCAAGAGTGAGTGCTCAGTAGTGAGCCATTAATGACCCACCCATAGGAAAGGTCCCAAAATAATTGAACTTTTTAGAATTTAGAGGTTTATCTAAGTCAGGGCCCGAGAGTTTTTGAATTTTAAATTTACATTGTAATTTTACAGAATACACAAAAAACATATCTTTCTTTTCTTTTTGGGCAGCAGCAAATCAGTGATTCCTTTAGCGTTGCTAATGTTCATTGGCGAAAGTGACCACTTACCATGAGGTGACTCATCTGTTCGTTTTACAACTTCTTACTCCAAACTTACTCTAAACTTACAACCTCTAGTTTTAGCCCTCAGGGAATGTATTACCAAACAATCATGTTACAGTTATTTTTGTTTTATGTAAGATTACATACTAACTATCAACTTTCACAGTTTTAACTTAAAAAACCGGGCAAGTGCGTATCAGGCCACGTGCAATATAGGGTTCCAAAGTAGTAAATTTATTGACTATTACTCATTAACTACTTATGCTAACATAGACTTGATAGTTTTCCTTATAAATTCATCGTATAACCTATTTTTGAGAATTTTTTCACTTGTCCAACTCCAACCGTTTAGCCGTTAGGGGGGACACTTGACTTGACTTGGGTACCCAAAATTAGCACTTTCAAGCCAAATATTTCGCAAACGGAACCCTACATCCAAAAATGGTCTCAAAAGACCCATAATATTTTTGAAAAAACTTTTCAACGATACCCCACACTATAGAGATAAATAAAAATTAATCCTCACGTTACCTGTAGCGGAGTTACCCCGAAAAAAAATTATTTTCAGTAGTTTATTCTACGATTTTGGAGTTTTAATAAATATGTATATCCATGCCAAATTATAGCTTTCTAGCACTAAGGGTCTCGGCGCTTTGTTTTGGACAGACGGACAGACTGACGGACGGATATGACGAAGCTATTAGGGTTCCGATTTTACTTCAGAACCCTAAAAATGACGAAATTTCGAATAAACATTCCCTGAATTAACCCTTTAAAGATTGATTTTTCAAATTATGTTAAAGTTAATTTTTGTTTATAACAGTCGAACTGAGAACCTGCTACTTTTTTGAAGTTGGTTAAAAAACCGGCTAATAGCGTGTCAGGTCACTTGTAATATAGGGTTCCGAAGTTCTAAGTTTATAGAACTCAATACCTACGTATGCTAATACAGCCATGATAGTTTTCCTTTTGAATTCATGTTAATGCTATTGCCATGAATTTTTTTACGTGTCCAACACTTACGAATATTTTGCCAACAGACCCCTCAATCGAAAAATGGACTTAGCAGGCCCATATTATTTTTGAGAGACCTTTACCACTATGGGGTGCGTGACGGAAAAAAATTATCCCCATATTGCCTCTAGGAGAGGTATCCTAAAAACATATTTTAAAAAATATTATTCTACCAGTTTAAAGTTTCAATAAACATGTATATCCTTGCTAAATTACAGCTTTCTAGCATTAAGGGCCTCTGCGCTATGCTACGGACGGACGGATGGACGGAAGGACGGACGGGCATAATGAAACTATGAGAATTCTGTTTTGACTTCGGAACCCTAAAAAGAGTCATAAAAATCGCTTCATAAATATCGAATCTATACACTACATATAGCAAAATTTGACCTTATCCCTCAGGAACAGGTCTGTTTTCTGGGATATAAAGTATCCTATGTCCTTTCCTGAGCTCAATTCTATATCTGTACTGAATTTCATCAAAATCGGTTTAGTGGCTTGAAAGAGTTATCCCTCAGGAACAGGTCTATTTTCCGGGATAAATAGTATCCTATGTCCTTTCCCGAGCTCAATTCTATATCTGTACTAAATTTCATCAAAATCGGTTTAGTGGCTAGAAAGAATTATCCCTCAGGAACAGGTCTATTTTCCGGGTTAAAAAGTATCCTTTGTCCTTTCCCGATCTCAATTCTATATCTGTACTGAATTTCATCAAAATCAATTTAGTGGCTTGAAAGAGTTATCCCTCAGGAACAGGTCTATCTTCCGGGATAAAAAGTATCCTATGTCCTTTCCCGAGCTCAATTCTATATCTGTACTGAATTTCATCAAAATCGGTTTAGTGGCTTGAAAGAGTTATCCCTCAGGAACAGGTCTATTTTCCGGGATAAAAAGTATCCTATGTCCTTTCCCGAGCTCAATTCTATATCTGTACTAAATTTCATCAAAATCAGTTTAGTGGCTTGAAAGATTTATCCCTCAGGAACAGGTCTATTTTCCAGGATAAAAAGTATCCTATGTCCTTTACCGAGCTCAATTCTATATCTTTACTAAATTTCATCAAAATCGGTTTGGTGGTTTGAAAGAGTTATCCGACAGGAACAGGTCTATTTTCCGGGATAAAAAGTATCCTATGTCCTTTCCCGAGCTCAATTCTATATCTGTACTGAATTTCAACAAAATTGGTTAAGTGGCTTGAAAAAGTTATCCCTCGGTAACAGGTCTATTTTCCGGGATAAAAAGTATCCTATGTCCTTTCCCGAGGTCAATTTTATATCTGTACTAAATTTCATCAAAATCGGTTTAGTGGCTTGAAAGAGTTATCCCACAGGAACAGGTCCATTTTCCGGGATAAAAAGTATCCTTTGTCCATTCCCGAGCTCAATTCTATATCTGTACCAAATTTTATCAAAATCGGTTTAGTGGCTTGAAAGAGTTATCCCTCAGGAACAGGTCAATTTTCAGGGATGAAAAGTATCCTATGTCCATTCCCGAGCTCAATTCTATATCTGTACCAAATTTTATCAAAATCGGTTTAGTGGCTTGAAAGAGCTATCCCTCAGGAACAGGTCTATTTTCCGGGATAAAAAGTATCCTATGTCCTTGCGCAAGCTTAATTCTATATCTGTACCAAATTTCATCAAAATCGGTTCAGTGGTTTTGGCGTGGAAGAGTTATCCCTCAGGAACAGGTCTATTTTCCGGGATAAAAAGTATTCTATGTTCATTCCCGAGCTCAATTATATGTCTGTTCCAAATTTCATCAAAATCGGTTCAGTGGTTTAGGCGTTATTGAGTAGCAGACAGAGTTACTTTCGCATTTATAATATTAGTATAGATGACTGACACTTTGTTAATACGAAAAAATTAAAAACTCATATAAAACAGGTAACGCTAAGTTTGAGGTTCGTTTTGAAAGTTTGATTTAGCACCATTATATTTCTTCGCATAATAATTAAAAATAAGAAAAATCATATAAAACCATTGAAGTACTATTACTAGCGTATAAAACAGACACCCCAAATACCATGTATGTCCCAACGTATTGGCACCACGTGGCTTCAATCCTCAATGGATTCGTTCTATTTTGAAAGGAGAACCGGGGCTCAATTTTGAAAATCGAACCTCCCGGGCGGGATACACATTTTGTTCGAAATGTCTGTTCTATGTCATTATACTTCAATGTATAAAAGCCTAATATTACTGTTGGTTAAGAACCAACAAGAAGATTTTGTTCGGATAATTATGTTAAGTCTTAGCAAAGCCTATGTACGTTTTAAAGATCTCACCCTGACTGAGTTACGAGTAGTTACGTTTTATAACTCCCACTTGATAGGCTGTGATAAATTTTCATGAGTTCATCTGTGTAGCTCCGTCTATTCTCATTACTTTAACTAAAACGTAATACATGTACTATCTATTTAATACCTTTAAACGAGCAATTCTTGTATATATATATATATATATATATATATATATATATATTTATTTAATCTTTTTTGCAACACCTAAAACAGGTTTTTACAAAGGGCGGACTTAATGCCTTGAGGCATTCTCTACCAGTCAACCCAGGGTGATGGTGAGAAATTGCGGTAGGTGGCAAGACTGAACTATCATAGGGGGATATATATATATTTATAATTGGAATCTCGGAAACGGCTCCAACGATTTTCATGAAATTTAGTATATAGGGGGTTTCGGGGGCGATAAATCGATCTAGCTAGGATTCATTTTTATCGGTGTTTTCAGGCAATGAAAAACGGCTACAATAGACTCTTCCTGACATCTATTGGCGAGTAGCTACACTAAAGCTAAAGCAGATGGCGTTGTTAAGCAACACTAAACCGAGCTAAGCTCGGTCATCCGGATATTTATGTCTTATGTGTTAACACACGAAACCAATCCTACTCACTAAAAAAATCCCTTTCTTTTGCAAATTTCTTACAATGTAGTTTTTGTACTTATTTCGGTTGTATCGTCTTAATACCCAGTAACAAGCGTGTTCTAAATCGCTTCCTAAATAACCAATTCTGTGACTACGATTTCGCGATAATTTTAGCTACTATATAAATTATAGTGTGTACTGTATAAGCAAGCATGTAAAATTTTACTCAAGGTTTATTTATAATTTAAAAGACGCATGACATTTGGAGGCCATACACGATCAAGAATACTTGTCAAGTTTGCAGTTTGACTGCATGCGGTATTCAGGTGCATGAGATAGCTATATGGTCAGATAGCTATCAAGTTTACCGGATGTTGCGTCAAGTCCGCTGCAAACTTGACAAATATGGTTGATCGTGTATGGCCAGCATTATTTTGTTGTTTCTTCTTCTTTATTACCGGAAATGCAGCTATGTACTTTAATACTCCTGGTGTACATTATATTCGATGGTTACCTCCTACAATCAGATGGTTTATCTACTCATTTTTCAGTTATTTTGCGTAAAAACTATTATTTTTAGTATTAAACATAGGTGCCGTCGACTTTATTCACCTGAGTTAATTCACCCAGGTGTAAAGTCTACTTTTAGTGTACTTTATTCACCTATGCACCCAGGTGATTTAAATCTACTTATCGAGGTGAATTGATATATTACGTAGACTTAATTCACCTATCATTTTAGTCAATGCAATTAGTGATGTTGGAATGCTATTCCGATTCAATTTTGTATAACAATCGATGTTGTTTATGAAGAAGTTTTAATCGATAATATACACTATTCTTTGATTTATTAGATAACAACATACAACTTACGTCAAACAATAATCACTAGTGTTGTTTTAACCTCAACACTTATACACACTATACCTACCTGTTTAGAGGAATGCATCACGGTTAAGGTAATGTTGAGGTTTGGATGTGTTTAATATTAGTACTAAGGTTACTTTTGCTGGTACTTGAAGCATTTCTGGTTCCCATGTTGTAGGAAGCAGGAAATCTTGTAACAGGTTCGTTCGAGTACTACAAGGCGTAAACACTTTTACTGTGGACGAGAAAGGGTTTGAAACTAAGCTGGTTTTACAGCTCTATCAGCTGAGAATAAAATGACTTCAACAAGATATTAGTTTAGAAACTAAAAGCCTTGTAAAAATCGCGTAAAAATTTAATTTATTTAAAATTTCATATATTTAAGTAAATAAGTAAAATATAATGACTTCATGTCCTCTAAAGGGTGTTACAATATTGAATTTAGTGTGTCTTCAAATACCATCAGCGGACATAGAGTTTTCTAATACGTATAATACCTCATTTTTGTTAAATTCTTTAGCGTTGACATCACCTTGGTGCTTACCTGAGCCTCTTTTCTACGCTCTCCTAAACCTGCTTGAAAGTTGAAATGTGTGTAATAAAGTGTATTTTAGTCTATTGTGTTTTTTAGTACCTATTACCTCATTACGTATTATTATAGCCTGCATCGCTGTATTATTTGAACTGAGTTAAGATAACTACAGGCTATTAAGTGAAATACAGAGAAAATCCGGGCAAGTGCGTTCCGAAGGGTTCCGAAGTAGTTAGCTTATTGACCATTACTATTATTATTTTCCTTGCAAATTCATCACTTAACCTATTTTGAGAAATTTTTCACTTGTCCAACTCCAACCGTCTAGCCGAGGGGGAGGACTCTAACCAAAATTAGTAACTACTTTAATGCCAAGTATTTTGCAAACGGAACCCTATATACAAAAATGGTCTTAGAAGACTAATAATATTTATGAAAGACATTTTCAACGATACCCCACACTATAGGGTATGCGAGGAATAAAAAAAATCATCCTCACGTTATCTATAGGGGATCTCCCCTGCCCTGAAAAAAAAATATTTTTCAATATTATATTCTACGATTTTGGAGTTTTAATAAATATGTATATTCATGCGAAATTACAGCTTTCTTGCATTAAGGGCCCTGGCCCTGACGCAACTATAAGGGTTCCGATTTTTCTTCGGAACCCTAAAAAGCGAACTAAAGTAAACCCATTTCAACTTCTTTGAATCTGAATGGCAGTTTCCGTATTTCGCACGACCGTGGTTAACTTACTGACTGAATGTTATGAAATTGTCGTTAAAACACTTATTGGCTAAAGCCTTCTCGAAATGTTTGCGAAGTAGGTAATAGCGCCTGGTTTTCAAACTGGAGGCAAAACAGTCATACACCGGATATTTAGTAACCGTAAATAGGATTTGTTTTGTAATCTAAACTGGCTTCAACCCATTAATGGCCCACTACTGAGCACGGGTCTCTCCCCTTGAGGAGGCCTAGAGTATACTCCACCACGCTGCTCCAGTGCGGATTGGTGGAGGGGTTAGTGATCAACCCGAATGCCAGAAGTTTTTAAGCCACCCGGGGGCCTCCGACATGGCTTAACGAGTGTTGTTCTACGATAACAACCGAACCGATACACATCCCCTCCGAAGCACAGAAACGCTCAAGAATTTTTTGCCACTAGCGGTCATCCATCCAATCTATCATGTTCACCCGTGTAATCTAAACTAATATTATAAATTGATATTTTGTTTGATTTTTTGTTTGTAATAGATAAACTGAAAAACTACAGGACCGATTTCAAAAATTCTTTCACTAATCTGCTCTATTGTTTCTCAGTAACATGGACTATATTTTATTAAAAATAATAAGGGATCTATATGAAACCCGAAGCAAAACAAGGGCGGTTATAAGTTTGTACATAAAATTGGTTACATCATTAGCAACCGACCGCTGGGTCGGTCTCTCCTATTAAGGTCTGTAGCGTAGTTCAAAGGGCTTGTAACAAATAGGTAAAAGGTCCTCGAATTGCGAATACCCGTACCCGTAGAAATTAGAAGGCTTAATCGCCTTAGGAGGGTTAAAAGGTTAAAAATAACTGCAATTAATTTCATTATAATTAGGTATTATTCTTACGATTGGTAATGACAAAACAAATTAAATTATAGAAGTAATTAATAAAAACATTTTATAAATTCTTTTAAAAACAATCAGATTTCAAATAAAAAACTTTAATTTGCGATGGAAATAAACGAAAAAAATTACTTCTTAAATAAATTCTTTGAGATTTCATCACAGACACAGAAATTGTGAATTAAATTTCTTAGACGTAAGAATTATATAAGGCTCTTTCAAGTTTAAAAAGCAATTAGGCGGCTGGCGGCCTACGTACCTATCCATCGAGCCCTCATAAAAGCATTTAACGTTTGAGGATCTGTAAGTAATTTCATTTCTTTTTACGGCACTGCTACTCCATCACAGAGTATCTTTTCAACCGGTAAAAGCAAAAGTTCCATGTAAAAATGTATCATTAAGGAACCTATGTTACTCGTTATTTTTTGTCTTAATTGTATCTATTTATTGTTCTTGTTTAATATTTAACAATATCAACTTTGCTCCCACTGATCTTTTCTTTACTTTGCATTATGTAGTTTATCTTAAAAAATATTTTGATAACTTCAGAGTAAGTTTGAATTTTTAAAAGTTACAAAATTTAACATTTATTCTTGTTTTAACTCTTTTTATACTTACAATATCATCATACAATAAATAAATAACTATTAAAAATGGTTGTTTTCCCCGAAGAGAACCGAGGTCGGGTTTGTAATAAATACTCGTAATATATACTCAATATGCCAAAACTAAGTATTACGAATTCCAGTGGTATTAAAATAAAATACAATTTAGACAAAAAAAATTTGCTTCAATTATGTTAAAAATATCTTTTATCTCTTATATAGCCTATATATATATTACTATGAAATCGCCCTCGCTTCGCTTCGGAAAGGGTGGTGAGGGAAAATTAATATAGCCTATGTCACCTGGAGATGGTTTGGCTTCTCAACGGTGAGAGAATTTTTCAAGTCGGTTTGGTGGTTTCGGAGACTATTCAATGCAAACAATCAAGTCTTTCCTCTTTATAATACTAGTATTGATAACGAAATATGGTTCAGGGGATCTCGGGGCTGGGACGGGAGCGACATCCTCCTAACTTGTATTTTATTTAACATATTGGACACAGCACAACCGATAATTAATTGTACTCAGTTGGTCGAGCTACACCTGCATTTTATATGGTCCGAGGGTCCGAGCTGAAAATCAGTGCCGTTCTTATCGCGGCTTTCGCTGAGTTCGGTCCTTTTTGCGGCTTTATACTGCAGCACAGATCCCTTTTTTGTTATGTATTTTAGTTTTAAATCTAAGATTATATTTGATTTTGTTTTTTTTTTTTATTTATTTATCTTTTATTCCTTTTTTTTTGTTTTGTTTAATTTATTTACAATAGAATATAATATTTAAGAATAGATATTCTTAAATGTATTTCATTAAAGATGTTTTTGTTTTGTTTTTCTGATGCTGGGCGGTGAAAAGCCGTGAATAAAGATTTTTCTTTCTTTCTTTCTTTCTAATAAAAATAATAGTGCTTTATTTCCTCTTACAAACATTTTTACAATGATAAAATTATACCATAGCTTTGGCACTGCCGAATGAACTCCCAAAAGTATGTCATTCTAAAACAGTGTTAAGAAAAGCGAACGGAAAACAAATAACAATGAGTGCAGTGCGAGGTCGATCACCGTCGGATCTGGTCGTTCTCACACTCATTAGCAGACTTGAAGGTCAAACCAGCAAATGGATCGTAAATCTAGTGGATAAGAGAGGAGAATGAGGACGGGATAATTATTGTATTTCGAAATTTGATTAAAATCGCAAAACCATTACGCGTCGGCTTCTGTACGTAATATGCAAATATCGTTTATGCATATCGAGTATTAAGACATCCTACAGACTTTATTAGTAAATGAAACCTTACTTAAGCTATTACCTATAAAACATTTTTTTTAATTCTTTTAGAAACACTGTTTAAGAAATATCTGTAATTAACAAGCATTGCTATAGGTACATGCACATATCCTTAAAATCAAACTCTGAAAGTAATAATTGTATGTAAGTTCCTGAATCTATAGTGCCTCGTTCCAAAATATTAGTCTAATACTATGAAATTCTAAGTAAATTCTAAGTAAAAACTAACTTAATCATGTACCTACCTACGTAGATATTTTATCAATAGACACACTTATTCGCGTTGTTTTTTGCCTACCATACAACATAGACTGTTTACCATCGGTATCATTTTTAAATCGCCCAACAGTACAAGAGACTTTATACCTAGTCCTAAGAAAGTTGAATTACGTAAGTTCACGATCCGTAAATTCTATAGATTGACCATAAAGATTAACATTTCACGAACCAAACGAAATAAATCTAACTCGTAGACCGTTGCCTGCATTTGTTTTGAAATCTTTAAAACGTTTTTGTTGTATCTATAGGATTAGTATTTTTTTAGTTTGTGACCATTGATTGTTATTCATAACGCAGACGACTAATTTAAGTGGCATTTATTATAATAGACTTTAACGGGATTTTATGAAACACAAAAGAAAAATCATACAACAAGGAACAAAGTTTTTACTTAAGGCCTTATTATTTTTTATATTTAATGATGTAATAGGATTCGAAGATGGGTCGGATATTCTTCTGTATCGACACTTAATGTAACCGAATTCAAAAAAGAAGGAGGTTCTCAATTCGATTGTATTTTTTAAATGTTTGTTTATGTCTCAGAATGCCGTCATTTATTAACTGATTTGGAAGACATTTTTTTATTCGAAAAAATGGAATCAACGTCAATTGAGGGAACACCTTAAATATTATAATATTTGAAAAGTATGATATTTTAATACAATATTTGAGGAATTCTGTCAATCCAGACGCTTACAGACGGATTAGAATCGCTTGAGTTGAGGAGAGATGTAGGCTCTCTCTGCATATTCTACCGTCTGTATAATGGGGAATGTTCTGAAGAACTGTTTGGCTTAATACCTGCAGTTAATTTTCGTCACCGCACATCACGTACCAGGTTCCACCAACACTACCTGAATACATGGCATTCGTCCACAGTTCGGTTCTCACGTCATTTTCTACTTCGCACGTGTAAACTGTGGAACAAACTACCTGCATCGGTGTTCCCTCTAAGCTATGACATGGGGTCCTTCAAGAAGCGGGTCTATCGTCATCTTCTTGGCCGGCAACGCGTTGGTGACGCCCCTGGTGTTGCTAATGTCCATGGGCGGCGGTGATCACTTACCATCAGGTGACCCGTCTGCTCGTTTGCCTGCTCTAAGCATAAAAAAAAATTTATCTTCACCTATAGATGCACGTATGGTTTTCGAAGGCTAGTTTTTAGTGTTGGTTATTTCTTTTGGTAAAAATATTAATTTTAGATTAATGCTTAAACTGTATAAGATATATAAAACATAAAAAAACGTTTGTACGGATGTCTTTTATAGACTGAAACCATCCAACCGATATGTCTCAAAATGGTTTCATTTGAAAAGCAATAATCCGAAGGTACTTTGAGACTAAAACAATGAATTAGGCAATTCGGTCCACTGATAAAGTCAATTTTCCACATTTACCATACAACAATTTGAAGAGAAATGTAAAGATCAACGTCAACACAAGAACACTGATCTGTCATTCTCATCAGAATTTTTTTTAGCGTAGTGGAACACGCCGGGAATCCTAGTTCCAAATAAAAAAATATTTAAGTATATCCACTTTTCTAAGACGATCACATTTTTTTTTTCAATACAATATATTCCTATCTAAAACTATGTTGGGCTGTACTTTTCAAACAATTCAAAGTTATTCAAATACTAAATAAATCTAGATAGGACGCAATAAGCCGCAATTTATCGCTCCTCCAAGCAATCCATTGATTGTCTGCCCTCAATAGCTACCAATCAATTATCAGACGCGCCTTTAGCTTACGAATTTGCCCTTAGCTGTGTAAATAATGGATAATTCCTTGTTAGCCACCTTAATGGGGAAAATCTAAGGATTTACGTGTACCATTCTTAAATTTATAGATTCAATTATTGGATAGGAAAGGTATTATGTAATAAAATCGATTAAGTACAAATCTGATTCTTATCGGATTGTCTGAGGATTCATTCTATGTTATCGTGTAAACTTCTTTTGCTTTACTTCCCATTTTCAAGACACACTTGCAACTAATTATGAATATCGTTGTCCCAATTAACTTTGTTTAAAATAAATGTAAGACTATGTACGAAAAAATATGGGTCATTGACAAAAGTTAATAAGGTAGGTAATAGATCTTAGAAGCAAGTTTTCTGAAATTGAACTAAGTAATTATCATTATATTGCACCTGTACAGCATTTAATAGGTACTACGTAGTTTCATTTCACGAAAAAAATATTTGTAATGTGCGAACTGAATTCCTAGTAGTTATTTATATAACGTACACAGGTCGCCACAAGTTTACGTTTACTGTTTCAGTATACCTAATACGGATACTCACGATATCTTATATATAAAATTCTCGTGTCACAATGTTAGTTACCATACTCTTCCGAAACGGCTTGACCGATTTTTATGAAATTTTATATACATATTCAGTAGGTCTGAGAATCGGCTACTATCTATTTTTCATACCCCTAAGTGATAAGGGTTGTCCACCCTAACATTTTTTTTGGACAACATTTAATTTTTTTATAATGTGGCATTAAAAATACATACTACCCTAAATTTTCACTTTTTTAATAGACATTTTAGTAATTTAATCTTATTTCATCCCGCTCGATAACTGATCAATTGTTAGGCGATACGAAGTTCACCCGGTCAGCTAGTAATTATGTATTATATAAATTGTACAATTTAAGGTATATTATAATGGACACCACATATACCTACTTGAGCAGTCTATCTATAAACTGCACATTAGTACCTATAACATGTTATATTCCGCGCACATGAACATAATATTTCCAACTCGTGCTCTGTCAGAACTATGATAAACTATCGCTACGTGATACATAACTGAACAGAATAGGCGCGAAAGTAACATTGCGTTTTAATAAACACGTCTTTGTTTTACGTTCTTTGTCGACCATTTCATCTTGCTCAATAATGCGACACATCTTAACATTGTGCAATATTGACATACCGAATGGGTGCATCACCAGGCATGGGTTATGCCTGGTTTTTGGAACGAAGTTCCTTATCGCGCGTTGTGAAAGGGTGCTAGACGGAAAATTACGACACTTTTTGATTCTTACGAATGACGACACTTTTTTTGAAGTGATTCAGAGAGTTTTACAGAGATGGCGCTGTACAACAAAACAATACTTAAATCGAAAGGAACTTCGTTCCATCCGGATGTCCCTTGACACCTCTCATGTTTTTTTGTCCCGAGTCCTGGATTCGATTCCCAGTAAGTCAGAAATTTGAATGATGAGTTAGAATTTCTGTTCTCGGTTTGGGTTTGTGTGTTCATGTTCTTTTATGTATTGTCCATGGCACCCACGGCATAGGGAATTCTTGTGTAGAGCTATGAGTGTCTAGTGAACGTTCCTACGACCAGCGGATTTAATTGCCTCTTTTTATGTTTAAAAACTTAATTTTACTTCTCTGAAACGATTATATAATGGTGAGTTTCTGCAGGCGACTCACAGAATTTTATTAATTTTATTTAAAACCGTTGGAAATTCCTTGAATACGTTAAAATCATTTTTATTGAATCGTGCAGCTTCTTTAGCTATTACCAACTTTTCTTTTTTAGATTTTGGTGATGTGTGAACATGTAAATTAAGTAAACGTTTATATAAAACATTTAATATAAATAAAATAAGTACATAATATTGTCCTGGAAAACACAGATAGAGTGCTAATAGGTACTTAATACGTTTTCGGTAAAAATGCAAGGGCCTATCTTAGGACGTTTATAGGACGTTTCGAGTCCTGTGACAGACAGGATGGACGGACGGACCCTTCCTTTGTCACTTTCGGGTACGGAACCCTAAAAAGATACTTTGTCCATTCTATGAATATGTTAATTTAAGTTTTATTATATTTAACAAATCATGTAAAATCCAGAATCTGTGTGAATAATTCAAAAGCACCCCCTTTAGAGGATGACATGGGTCGTTTGTGCTTTTACTTCAGCACGATAGCCGACGCCTGTGTATTTATAAATTGTCAAACTAATCGAATAACATGTACATGTACATTAGGGTGTCCCAAGACATAAGGGAAAATTTTTTTTTCGCGAAATCAAATACGCATACCCTCTATTTTTATTCGAATTGACCTCATTGACTCAAATAATAAATATTATTGCGATTGGACAACGATAACCCGTGCCAACTTGATGCCAAACTTTTGACATGAAAATTTGTACTGACTTACTGTAGGAGGAATTAAGAACTTAATTTTTACTACTTAATTAAAAGTCCAATACACCCAAATAGTATCTTATTTATTCATTTACATTAAAAAAATATTATTATTGTTAAAATTTTGTTTTTAACGTTTGTTTTTTAGAGTCAGGATACATTTTTCGGTGTTCTTGTACGCAACGTAATAAAAATTGTTCGTAATAATTTTGTTCCTACTCAACAGTTATTAATCCATGAAAGTCTTGCCTAAGCTCTTTCGGGCTACATCGTATACACTACTTCCAGTGCCAAAACTTTTTTTTCTGGCTTCTTGAAACGAAGTATTATTTGACCACAAAGTAGGACATTCATGTAGAAAACTCTTCAATTTTAAGGCGGTTGAACAAGGACTTGCTTTTTACTGAAATGAAGTCAGAGATGTTTTTTTTTGTGAAACAAATTATGATAAGAGTGTTAAAACAATATACTTTCACAGGGAACGAAATACCACAAATGCTGGGTAATCTTCTGCTTTTCTTGTAAGATTTCATTGATTTCAGAAAGCACAAATCGTGGTAAAGTGATTTTATTGCTGAAGTGCATTGAAGCCATGGCTTAACGTAGGATATTACGATGAACAATCAAACGACGAAACTTGTCTTTGTTTGTGATCTTGAATTGAGCACTAAGTAACGATATTTTCAGGGAATAAATCGCTCTCGCCATCCATCGAGCTTGGCGCATGGCACCTGAAACCCCTGGAAGTCGGATTTTAATTTTTTTCTGTATATCTCCACCCCAAAATATCACAGAAAGCTCTACTAACTCTCGATAATTATTTCTATTTCTTTTGTCAGTTCAGTTCTGTAAAACTTTAGCTCTCTGACTCCGAAATTGACTGTTGACAGTCAGGTGCTGTTTAAGTTTTTCTCTATAGTTCTGTATTTTACCAGCCTTTTGTATTTTACCATTATTTTACCTTTTATTTTACCATACTTTTCCAGTTTTCTCGGAAATTTTAAAGAGCGGAATACAAGGGGTATTTGAATGTTGAAAACTTGTCCATTACACGGAAGTTTTAAACTCGTTATTTGATGTTTTGCGTCACCTATTAAAAATATACCCCTTTTAGAATAATAATAGCCCCCTTTTAGCGTAATTGCACCGACATGTTGACTGATTGAAAAAATGTGAGTTCTATAACTAAATAACGGGTAATTATAAGCAGTAAGCACATCGACACGTTAGATCGCGCCAGCCGTAGAGAGCAAGTACTGACATGTATTGATGTAAGTCGGCACGGGTTACCGAGGTCCTAAGTTCTTAAAATTTTATTTATAATTGTTTTGACTTAAAAGTAAAAGATTAAGAGGGTATGCGTTAAAAAAAACCACTTTGATTTTTTTGGGACACCCTAATGTACATACATTAAAATATAACACCATATTTAACTTCCGTGTCTCTATTACACAATACAAAGAGTGGTACTAAAACATAATGCTACGGTGAAAAACTGGCTTATGATCGCCAGATTTAAAAACATGAAATTAAATCTAACACGGAACTAACAGCTAAGTATGTTGCTTACGAGTACAATGACTGTCCATCAAAATGATAAGCTTTCACTCAATTCAAATATGTCGCGACGATTGTTTAAAGTGACAATACAATTTATTTTCTCACGCTTGTTTATGCGTGCCCGTAATAGCATTGATCCACGCACGTTGTCAGCTCCAGGAACCGGTTGTGGCTATTTCGGTTACATCATATACCGGTAATGATATTATCATGGTGCGAATGACAGCTGTTTTAATTTGTGACTGATTATTCTACTTATTTGGTCTATATCGGTGATATTTATTTATGGTCTATATAGGTGATATTTATTTGGTCTAATCCGGTAATGTTCAATGAATGAACGTTCATTGAATTGTTTTTGTATAATTTACCAACAACCATGAAACACAGTTTATACAGCACTCTTAAATCATAATGAAAAGTACATAAGGGCATTTTAAATAAGACTTTGTTAGCAACTTTACGCTATAGGTCCATCCAAAACCAAAAACAAATAGGTAGTCAAATGCCCAAAAAGTTTAAAAGAAAAATTTGAAACGTTGTGGCAGTGATAACTTACACTAACAATCTTCATGGTAATTTTATTTTATTATATAAACCATCCATAATAGAATTTCTCGTGGTTGACACTTTCTCTTTACACGTCCTGGCCAATTTATGTTCCACTTGAGGTCAATTATATTGTCACCGCATGATAAAATTATCTCTAGTCTTAGACAATTTTATGATTCAATGCATCCGATCATTACCCTACACAGTCCACTAGTCTCATCCCGAAATTGGGAAGGCATTAATAGTGAAAAATCTTAGAATCCATGGCGCTACTCCAGTGTGGATTTGTTAGAGAAGAGTTAGTAAGTTACCCAATTGGAAATTGTATAACATCCAGTGGTTATTACCATACTATATTGCATTGTTTTAATGAGTGCCATCCAGTCCTGGATTTGTCAATAGGCCGTATAGGCCGCGGCCTAGGGGCGGCAGCGTTCTAGGGGCGGCAGATTTCAGAAGATGTTATATTATAGATGATTTTGCTATTAAAAGTGTCACAAAAAATTGTATTTCTTATTTTTTTACGCACTTTCTTAGTGACTAGTTCAGTGCCTTCCTTACTATGAATGGAAAATTATTATTTTAGAAAGGTACATGGGGCGGCGGAAATAAATTGGCCTACCCTCATAAAAATTATGAATCCGGCACTGGTGCCATCTAAAGGCCGTGGATTAATTACGGAAGGACAATTTTGATATCCCGTACCATGCAAGACAACATATTTTAAGATTTCTCAGATAAACTCTATCCGGTATAGTAAAGGATCCAATGCACTAAAGTCACTTAAAAATCCAGGAACGTACACAAACGCCTTGGTTTAGTTTAATATTGCTGATAATTGGGGAATAATATAAAATTTCCGTCGATTCTACCAATGAAACAAAATGTATTTATCAATATAGTCAAACCTTCACACCATTTTTCTTCCAAAACAAGTTTTTTAACAAAATTTTCGCTATTTATATAATCTGTCTGTTCAAATAAACCCAAGCACTTTAATTCTAAAGAACGCGATCACTCGTCACGTTACAAAAAGATAATCCCATTAGCAACGAACGCGTCTTTTTGCATCTATAATTACGATATTACTCGCATGATAGACTCGCACGATAGACTACTTCAGAGTAACGGGACTTGCCTCGAACTACCGCACTTACATGGCTTTCTGTAAATACTCTTAATACTACTTATATTGATGAAAGTTAGAATTTGTCCCTATTTCTCACAACGCCTTATTTTTTGTGTATTGCGTTATTATTTTAATTAATGGAGACAAATTTATATAAACATAATTTCAGCTGCTTACCTACACTATAACTGCTTAAAAAATAAGGTTGTACAAAATATAATAACGGTCACAATGTAAGATTATTTTTCTTGATAGTCTTCCTGCATATCTGTGAAGATGGATGGATACCAGTCATCTATACTAATATTATAAAGAGGAAAAACTTGATTGTTTGTTTGCATTGGCTCCGAATAGGCTCCGAAACTACCGAACTGATTTGAAAAATTCTTTCACTGTTGGGAAGCTACACTATCCCCGGGTGACATAGGCTATATTATATTTTTTTTTACTATTTTTCCCGAAGTGCAGCGAGGGCGATTTCCTAGTTGGTATATAAATAAATAAAATAAATACCAATGTAATTTTCTCTTATCTGAACGTTGTTGGATGTGACACTACCTGTGGAAATAGGGTATTACGGATTAAATGCAAATTCGGGCAGAGAGCTCCAAACTTCAGAGAAGTTATACACTAGTTAAACATTTAATGCATGTATGCATGACTCATTTATGCATAAGAATAGCACCCGCAAATCTATGCCGCAGTGTAAGTATGTATGTTTTATGCATAATCTTTCATCATTATTACTTAGTTGAATCATTTCTAATGGCTTATTGGTAGTAGTCAATGATAGTTAAATAGTTAGTAGAAGCTTTGATACTTATAATTAATATACTTACTTAACAATAAATAAATTTATTATATTACCTACCTATTTTACTTAATTAAAGAGCTTATTTAAAACATTGTTAGAACAATATACCTTTAGCCTTTAATAAAAAAATGAATACTATATTTGATTTATGTTACAGGTTACAGCAATTCAGTATTTGTTATAAATATTTACTACTGTAAATTATTGTCCCTTAATAAACGGCTGAACGTCGCCGTATTTAGCAGATAATATATAAATATACCACAGTTAATTCTCGTAGTATTTTTAGATTATGATGAAAGTATTGTAGTAAACAAAATAGACAATTACTTGTGTAACCCATCCGAACAATTGGTTAGTGTGGAGCTCTAAGTCCATCTTAACTAATGAATATTAGTAGGTATATATTTTATTAATAATATACTAGTGAATACCCAGCGTAATCCACTACGCTAAAAATTATTCGGACGACAATGTCATAAAATATAGGTAAGTGTTGACCGTCTGTATTATGCGCCATCACATATTATTTTAAAATTGTTGTAGAAAAGTGGTAAATTGACTTTATCAATGGACCGTATATGTTTAAGGCGCTACCGCGGGAATTTGGTTGATATTCTTTTCCCCATATTTCGTAAAGTTTATACGCTATCAACGTAATATTTAGGTATATGTTTCTTGATTATATACTTTAAATCTGCTCGAAAATGAAAACACGATTGCGTGAAATTTTCTCGATAGAAAAAAATCATAAACTTGGCTCTAATTATTTACATTATATCTTACCACCGCGATATTTTAACCCGTTTGTGCACGGAATTCTTTTTAAAACATAGTAAATTAGCACATCTAAATCCATGTATATTTTTGTGAATATCCATGAAGTAGTTTTTAAAAAATAAATAAAAACGTTGTTTGGCGCTTATGTCGTTCATTTCCGAGCGCAAGCTCAGTATAACTATCTCACAATTTTCATACAAAAAGTCATTCCATCACTGTCATTATGATCTGCCTTCAGTCGACTGCGGTCTTCATCGACGCCGGACGTGTGTCGCTCTGCGCAATTTTTTATTTAACAATTTGTATGAATTTGTAGTAGCGTAAAAAGTTTTTATCTTTTGTTTATGCTTGTCAAAACGTTAAATGGAGAAAACTAAACAGCACAGAGAAATGGAGTAGTTTTGTTTTATTATTTATATTTTATTATTTGTACTTATCATCAATTAAAATGTTTGATGATGTTTATGAGATTAAATAATAATTAAGTTACTGTTCAATTCCATAAAATATTATCTATACACTAATATTCTAAAGAGGAAAGGTTTGATTGTTTGTTTGCATTGAATAGGCTCCGAAACTACCAAACCGATTTGAATCCCCAGGTGACATAGACTATATTATATATATAACTATTTATCCCGAAGCGAAGCGAGGGCGATTTCCTAGTATTATATAAAAGCGAAAGGAGACTCACCGCTGATTAAACAAAAAATACAAAAAAACTACCGAACCGAATAAAATAAAATTTGGCAAGAAGATATTATATGCCATGGAGTCGTCAGCTAACAACGGATTTTTGAAAATCTGTTCTTTAATTAAGGGGTAAAAATAGGGGTCGGAAGTCTCTTTCATACAAATCGATTTCGTAATTTTTAGAAAATCATCCCTTAAAGGGTTAATTTATGAGGTGCAAGTTAGTATGGAAACTCATCATTTTGAAGTAAAAAGCTTATAGTTGAAATAGGGTATGCAATTATCCGCTCAATTTAGTATCCGGATATTTCGGATAGTTCCTGAACATTATCCGGATATATGAGGATAATACGGATAATTCGGAAATTCTGCACGTAATGGTTTGGGTTAGTCCTGTTAATTATGTGTATGTGTATAAATAAATACATAATACTTTTAGAAGTTAAAATACAAATAATTTATGAATACAATCAATATTTTTATTACAAAAACTCGTTCAAAATTTTATTAAAAACCCAATATTTTTTGTGAGATGTATCAGCGCACTGCTAAGCTTAATGAGTTTCATCCTAAAGTCAAATTTGATCATGAACTAATGACAAATTTACTGAGTGTTTGGACCTTGCCGTCCAAACCAAAAGACCCTGCGAAAGATCTCCTAGCCATTGCTGAAACCTCGTATCAGCACTCACTGGTCTCTTCGTAACAACCGTCCTAAGAAGGGTCACCAGGAGTTAATCACGAAAAAGAAGCGAGTTGAAAAGAACAGTGTAGAACAGTGTAGGTATGTACAGTGGTGCAAAGTATAAATTGTAAAGCGATAGTGGCTTTGAAATTTATTTCTGCCTCCAGCAGTTACAATGCTGTTCCCTAGTGGGGGCTCAAAGTCCAGCTAGGGCTCATAAGTGAGATTACTGCTACCTTTTCGTGAACTTTACAAGTTCCACCTTGGGATCGTGCACTAAGGCTTCTTTTATATGCTTGCCTAGGCGCACAGTCGCCCTACGCCCTACAAGTGTCTCTAACAATGCCTTCCAACTTTGTCATCGACTGGAGCGTCACATGATGTGCAAGATACAGGCGTTCAATTTCCGTAGTATATTGTCACCACCGAGAAGATAGTCACCACCGGAAAAGTCCAGGGGACCAGACCGCAAAGTCGCAGTCCGAATTCCGATACGCTGGTCGGATAAAATCCGCACCACTCTTGACAGCAGGATACACGAGGTCATCCACGTTGCAGGGCACCGGAACCGTTGGTGCAAGATAGTATAGGCGGGATAAAGTGATCCATTGAGGGGGTCAGAACCCTCAGCACTGAGAATATCGACGCAAGGAGGATTGCAATAGAACTGCTCGATTTCTGAGTTCAATTTTTAAGCTATGCTGTAGATATAGAGAGCTTTTAGAGCGGCATGTATATTCTCCAGAACTATTTCTCCTTTTGAGGCTAGGCTAAGCACCGCGAGCGAATGCCCAAACGTTCCCTTTATTGTATTAAATCTGTTGTAAAAATGTTACTTTTATTGAAATTGCGTAAATTACTAGGACATGGTTTGAACGCTTCTTGGATGTACTGTGAAGAAATATTGGGCTGTCATTATTTGTATTTTGTAAGTTGTCTCATAAAAATTACATCTATGCAGATTTTTAAGTAATTTGTTTTTTGGCATTTAGTCGTTTATTAATTATTGGAGGCTAACAGAATATCTATGTTATGATTATAAAGTTTTAAATATTATATCTTGGTGCTTTAAATACACATATTTCAATTAAAAAACATATAAATAATGAAAAATTTACTATCCGTTTTATTCAAATTAACCGGTTGAGTAACAAGCCCAATATCCGGATTTAAAATTCGGCGGATATCTGGATATCCGGATAGTATGCCCTAGTTGGAAACAAAAAAATACTATATTATCACGGTTTTATTATTTTCATGAAAGTCATCCCACTAAGGTTGTATGTTTACTAAGCGATTGTATGTACATCCTACTAATATATGTTGTATGTTTGTAAGACACTTCATCATTTTTGAACTCATAAATGTGAAAATCAATATGAAAGCTTATAACTAGTAACAAAAAGTAATTATAACATTTTTTAATTTCTTTTTACGTATACACGTGTATAACCGTGTGTGTGTGTGTTTGTGTGTGCGTGTGTGTGTGTGGCTTTTAGGTGTCGCTGTGTGAGAGAGAGAGAAATGCGGTTCTGAAATATCTCTTTAGCTAGTCTGTTACGATTTTCTTACAGTCATACTGAGTTTTGGGGTGAGTTTTCTATTTATTGTAATGTGAATATTTTAAATAATGATTAATTGCAGAATTTATAACCTTTTAAAGAAATTTCAAAATTCTAAGAATTCCTTGATAAATAGAAGGCTATAGTTATAGTTTTAGTAGTATAAATTAAGCTTATAGTAGTATAAATTAAAAAATAGTATACAAAATGTACGTAAAATAAATTTACAAAAAACATATCGAAAGTAGAAAGCCCATTTAGTATGGAGAAATGTACTGACTTTAACATTTTTGTATCTTGATAAAAAGAAATTTTCAACAAAATTAGTTTGTATTTATGTCAGGGAACATACCAAAACCACTTGACCCATTTAGGGGGGGAGGGGGGTCTTCAAAACACCACGCTTGGTCACAACGGGGAGGGAGGGGGTTTAGATTTTTGTCACGTAGTCAATATCCTCTAGGAAAATTTCGTGCCTTTTCGAGTTCACAGGTGAGAACACTGATGCATACTATATACCGGGACGTCAGCTGATTGAAAACTGATAGTTTGTAGTGCAGTGCAAGGGTTGTTCACTATAGTACATTTCAAATAATCTGCAGTTGAACGTAATATATACGTATATTATATAATACGGTATATATAGTGTTATTACCTTTGATGAACTTGATAACAATTAACGCTTTTTTTATGGAAATAGCGGGCCAACGAGCTGACTATCCACCTGATAGTAAGTGGCTATCGTCGCCCATGGACATCAACAACATCAAAGGCATCACTGATGCGCTGCCGGCTAAGAAAGAGAGAAGCAGAAGAAAGAAAGAAATCCCCCAGCCGGAACACGACGAGGCTGACTCATGCTCAAGGGTGGTAGCTATCCAGGGAAACCCCATGGAGAAATAATAATAGTAATAATAGTAATAATGGTATTAATTAACAATTAATATCAATATTACCAATATAATCCCTCGAGAGGCCCTACCACCAGCGAGCCGAATTTAGTCGCCTCTTACACACCCATCCGGCGTGGGATTGGGGTTAGTATTCTAAGCCACTCAAATACGGCTAAACGCTATTAGTATGTCCATAAAATGGTTTTTGAAATATAAAAGACACTAGCAACTGCAATGCCCAACTGCAGATTTAGTTGAAATGCAATAAAATTCAATTGTCATATATAGCTGTCATAGCACAAAAATACAGAAATCAGTACTTCTGACCTATACTTTCTTAAGTAATAAAACGCCAGATTTCTACCTTTTTTGGTTCAACCAGCTCAGTCGACCAATATTACAGACAGAAATTCGTCGTAAATGTTGGTAGTAATCTTCTTAATTTCACAATAAGATCTTCTTTTTCCGGTTGTCAACGCCATGAATGCGGGAGTGGCGCGTTATGTACCATAGCATAGCAATATCGTGTCGTGGGTGCTATGGACAATACACAAAGACAAGATCACTCACACCAAGACCAAGAACAGAAATTCAAAAATAAAAAATTCAATTCGCTGGAAATCGAACCACCGACCCTTGGTACGGCGATCCGCCATAGCAACTATTGCGCCACACAACAAGTCGTCAAATATAAACAAAAATATTATTTTTAACGCTGTTGGCAAAAAAATATTGAAAACCGTATTTATAAATTACCACATGAAAACTACGGGGGAGGGAGGGGATCTTCTCATATACTACGTATGGTCACGAAAGGGGGGAGGGGGTAAAAATTAAAGTAAACTCACAGTAATATGAACTCTATGCAGGCCTATTAAATTCGATTTCGTATATAATCTCGATCTTATAAGTTTCAAATTCATTTGACAGTCCCCTTACGTCATCTAGTTTGTTGTATCATAATCATAATCGAATCAATGCAACCTATTGGCCCGAAGGATCTTAAAAGATTCCTGATTGGCCCTTATCCAAACATAAATGGCCCAATGGTTTTTTTTGTAAAACGGAAGTAAAGTTACTTATTAATATTTTTTGGAAATACGGTAAAATACTTGAAATATTTTAATTAAATTTTTTGTTAAAAATCATTGTGATACAATATTTCTTTTTGAGAGTACTGGCTATGGGCATTCTCCTTTCTTTAATAGGTTAAAAAAATCTGCAATCTTATATATATTATAAGCTATTATATGTATATTGCATTGTCTTATACCTATTGCCTGTTTTATTATAAAATAAAGTGATACATTACTAAAAATTACGCGAGATTTATTAATAAATAATTTATTAGGGAACTGAAAAGTAAAGCATTCTTTACTCTCTTCAACATCATCAAACATTTTTATCTACTTAAACTAATATTATAAAAAGATGAATTTGTATTTTTTTTTTATTTGTGACGAATAAACTTAAAAACTACTGGACCGATTTCAAAAAACCTTCATTAGTAGAAAGCTAAATTTTCTGAATTACAAAGGCTATAGTTTGATGGTGATCAGTGAAGTTTTAATTAAATAATTCTATTAAAAATTTAAAACATTTTTCAGAACAATCTGCCATGTCAGCTAGTTTCTAATATTAATAATAAAACATAAATATTGTATTATTAACTACTCCGTAGTTTTTCTGTGCTGTGCTTATGACGTGAGTGACGTATGGAAAGCTGACGATTGAGAACAAAAGACAGTGGCCACGCCCCCTTTTAGTGTGAATTCGCGTCCAGGCGTCCTCTTAATGCTTTGTTTTAGAAGTCACAAACCACCCGAAGGTGGTAATAATAATCCGAAGATTATTGCCTTTCAAATGAACCATTTTGAGACATATCGGTTCGATGGTTTCAGAGTCTATAACAGACATCTGTACAAATATTTTTTGTGTTTTATATATACATAATATGGAACAATTTTTTTTGAAATAGTCTAGAAAACACGCACATATAGACGCGTGCACAAACACAAAAGCATATATAGTTACCTACACAGTCGGAGATGGAGATACAACAAAACCCTGTAGATATGTTGAAAAACTTAGATTTATTTATTTATTGATATTCATTCGTACATCTATACGAAAATATCTATTCACAATGTAGACTCTTATTATGGTACATTATAGTAGTTAAGCATAGAGTATGACGATAAAGAGGTTATGAAGAATAGATTAGATGCCGTTGTCATAATTTAATCATAAAGATATTATTATAATTTATTATGCAATTTGATTACTCCAGAGGCACAATCAACAAACTCAATTTGTCCGGGTGACGGCCATCGAAGCAAACAAATGAATATTACATCAGTTTTTTAGCAAATCAAATCAAAAGTTTCGTCGCCAGTCCGTGTTGTGGGTTTTGATTTGCTGAAGCAAATCTATATTTTACAGGTTAGAAATCAACTTTAACCTATTTGGTTGTCATGAGGCCGTGGACTATCCCTTATTTACCATCATCATTTCAACTTTGGTATAACTCTACTAGATTCCGTCCGCGTCTTCGCCGGCGGAAAAGCGGTTTCACAAACATAAACATGTCCAAAACATCCTACTGGAACGTATGACCGTAAAATCTACCCTATTTTTATCCAACTTCAAAAAAAGGAGGAGGTTCTCAATTCGACTGTATTTTTTTATGTTTGTTACCTCAGAACTTTAGACTGGGTGAACCGATTTTGATGATTATTTTTTTAATCGAAAGCTGGTGTTTGTCGTGTGGTCCCACATAAATTTGAGCGAGATTTGACAATGACATCCATGTCAAAAGCATATAAGTCTTACATTTGCATTAAGTATGTGCGCGATTTAAAGTCGGTTATTTCTTTGTTAAAATTTTACATTATTTAAGTCTGGACACATCTGCCAGTGTGCCATGTTTCATCTTAATCCGTACAACGGTTAGCCCGTGATGATTACCCAAATATCTTCACAAACTTTTGCACTTATAATATTAGTAGGATTAGTAGGATTATTGTGGGGCTCAGGTCTCATCTCAAGAAGAGTTAAAAGGTCATCCGAAACGCTGGTCAGAGGCGGTAGATTTCACTTACCTTTTTAGAACATTGTCCATGTACAGAAGTTTCCTCAAGATATATTGTTCATTGCTGCAAATGATAATTAAATTTCTAATACGCACATTATTCTCGTTTGCCTATATAGGTACTTTCTACAGGTCAGCTGACATGCAAAGTAGATTCTAAAAACGTTTTGGTTAAAACTACAGGTTGATCACTACGTTTGGTAATGATAGTTGATAATAAACCACGACGTAAGCTATTTCGTTGATTTATATTTATACTGACCTAATATTGTTTGGGCTAAAGCTTGACAAACATTGGGCCTAAACAAAGTATATTTTGTAAGTGATGACGAAATTCTAACGTTGAAAATTATGATAATACCTACGGGAATGGCATTAGGAGAGGTTTTCATGATTATTTTTATCAATATTATTAAGTCAATAATATATTTCCGTGATGCCTGCCTGGCTTGCTATCAACGTCTTGCTTAACTCAGCTGCCACGACTAGTCTTATTACCGTTGGTATATGATAACAAAATGTCACACAATCCTCAGGTCCGGCATAGTCGAGTAGTTTGTATAATCATCTATCGCGTTAGAGATGATAGCATTGAAGTATGCTATAGGAGGCATAATAATAGCTGTAGCTTAGTGCAACTGGTTTAACCAACCCTTTCTCTCTCGGGTTAATTGAAGGTTACATTTCTACGCCCATTATAAGATGAACGCTCTTTCTACTATATGACATAGTAACATTGATATCTACAACGTTTTATTCTTCTATATGACATATATTTATTTTCACATTGTTTTAAATAAATAAATACATTTTGCTATGCTTACTGATACTCACGATTTTTGTTTGTTTAGGCGATATTTCGATCCAGGAACAGGATGAAATATCGAAATTTGATTGATACAATACAATACAATACAAATTATCATTATTGTACACATAAAATTACAAATGAAAATAGATTGCATTTAAACACGAACGTACAATTGGCGGCCTTATCACTAAAACAGCGATCTCTCTTCCAGGCAACCATTGACTGGAATAATTAAAGTTACACCTACAAAGGACAGATAAATTGGTATTAAACAATTCACACATCATAAGTATCCGTATACATAGGTAATAAAATGTTAATGTGGGCGATGTGACACTAATTGTCACATAAATAATAAATAACACTTTGCACCACTATCGCTGTGTTAACTCAACAAAACAAATGGGAGGTCATAAACGCTTTCGACCCGTGAACTGGCATTTCTCTGTTTTATAAATCTCTGACTTGACTGAGCAATAAGGAGCCTTCGTTTCGTTTCACAGACAGAATTCTTACTGGACTACAGTACAGTATTGTTTAACTAGTTTTTCCTTTTAACCGATCTCAAAAAAAAGGTACTCCATATTTTAATTATGCTTTATATGTCTTTTAACTCAGAACACCTTTTATTAACCGGTTTATCTAAATTATGTTTTTAATATTCTTCAGATTTTCGTTCAGATTGGTCCCATATTTATCAAAATTGAAATCTGATTCATGAGGAATTGAAGGAACTCTAAAATTTAAAAGGTATATATGGTGTTGAGCGATAATTTTAGTGGTACTAAGTATGTTCAATGATTCATTACAAAAGTGCCCCCTCTACAGCGCAAAAGTACACATATTACGCTACAAGAAGTTATACATCTGACAACTGATTCTATACTCAATCGATCACAAAATCGATGCAAGACTTTGAGTTACTAATGCTGAACGAACATTTAAAATTACCATCAATAATGTATTTCCAACATCTTTCCCAATTAAACGTATTCATCTTCCGTTATGTTAACGCGTCGGATAATTTGACCACAAAATCGCAAATCCGCATTGCGAATTATGTTTCCGCCTCGAAGATTATATTTGTAGTAGGTAATTGTAGTGATATAAATAAAAAAATGTGTCGTGTTCATTCGCATCGTCCGCGCTGAAAGTCGAAAGTGTTGCGTGTAGCGTCGCGTTCCAAGCGGACAGTAAAAGTAACTTCCTAATCAACGTGTTTGATACAACAATTACTATGAAAGGTAGAGACCATAGTTAGTATTGCAAATTACCGATTGTACAGTACAGTAGCGAAGAGCAAAACCAATAATGACCCATTCCAATATAGATAATTTTAAAAAGATTTAAATTTTAAGACGATGATAAATTGTGTAAAATTCAGTACGTGAAAATGTATCGTGTACCATTTTAATCAGTCGTCGCGAATCGTGACAATAATAACAAAAAACGCTAAAACAGGTATTAGAAATTAACGTTAAATTGACAGTCTTGATTGTCATTAACGTTTGTTACATTTGCCAAACGTATTATATTACACTGCATCAAGAATTAATATTAATAATTATTGCACTTACTTTCGGTAGCAAACACAAAGTGTTAATCAATTGATTTCAAATACTGAAAGGTGCACTTTTAATGCTTGACATAATGTTTTTAAAGACCGTTTTCTTGAATCGGTTATATCTATGGTAAAATTTTGAATATAGAGTAACAAAAAACGTTGATTTGGTCTAATTTATGATCTCATTGCTTTAGAGTCAATTTTTCTACGTTAAGAATCGCCCTATACAGCATACAACATGTATATAATCTGACCATGCACACAGCCTTAGTCACGTGACTCTAAGATTCAGTACACTGTGTCAGTGTCGGAAGGTCAGTGTGTAATTTCACCGAGACGAGATTACCGGATTTTATCGCCTTATTGCAATTCTTGAGCGACCGGAGCTATCACTGAGGAATTTTTATTTGACCTAATATTAAGGCCTTGGAGGTCAGGGTTTAGCTGGGTGTTTTTATAGTACAATCAAACTAGTAGAATACTGATTATTTAGTATTAACAACCTTAAATAAAATTAAGCTATGCGTAATAATATACATGAATATGCACAACACAATAATAAATAAAATGTCATCACGATTCCCATAGGTTTTTGAAACAATCCGTACGTGTAACCGTTTTTAGGCGTATTGCGTATTGGACGGCTTAGAATACTGACCCCAATCACTTACGGATTATATTATTGATGTTATTATTATTATTAACTCATTCATATTATTAGAAAGAAAGAAAGAAATTATTTATTTTGCTAAGCACTGCAACAAGTTATAAAATTTACACTAAATAAATCATTTACAAAATATTATAAGTTATAAAATCGACATAACCTGCTGCAGCACTGCTCAACAAGAAAGGTCACTAGTCAAAGGCATACTCAGCATATGCCGCGGGTAACCACGGCTACTGATTTTCAGTACGACCTTTATTGTGTCGCAGTTCAGACCAGTGATTACAGTTTGCCGCATAAAGAAAAATATATTATTATACATATCATTACAGTTTCAACTACTATTGCTTAAAATGAGCTAAACATGTTTAAAAAAAGATAATAATTATTACTGATAATAATTATCTTCCTGTGAAGCCTGTCTAGCCAGACGGGCTAGCAAGCTACCCCCCTCTTGCGCTAAAGAGTCAGTCGCTAAAGAGTTCCGGCTGGGGCTTGGTAGCCAGTTCTTTCTTTATATCTCACTTTTCTTTCTTGGTCGAAAACACATCGGTGATGCCTTTATTGCTACAGATGTCCGTAAGCGACTTCAGATGGATCATCAACTCGTTCGTCGCCTAGTTATTATGTGAGCAGTCTAACAGTGGGAGAGTTATTGGCTAGCCTGTGACGATGCTATACTTTATTACCATCATAAACTAACGGGGCGACAGCTGTTACTCTATTGAAAATCAATTAAGACAATAAATATGATTAATTGCTTAGATTGGACAAGATTGACGGTTTTTTGCATGGATCATTAACCAATTAATCAATAAATTTTATGGTTAAATAAATGGACATGCTGATTTATCACTACATAGTGTAAGAAAGTTTCTTGCTGTTTGTTTGTAACGCGAAAAGCTCAGAAGTTACTAGGATTATGTTATAGTTATTACGATTAATATTGTTATCGCCACGAAATACCGAGGGCTAATATAACTTCTTCAAATCTTTTTAATCTAATTTTATACACAAAAGAAAAATTTATCAGAAAACAGATTAATACCGTTCGAGAGACGAGGGATTTTAAGCTTAATGAGGAAATTTTTTTACCAAATAATGGTTTCTTCGGTATCCCGGGACTAATTTCTATTTTTAAACTCATTTTCCTTTAAATAATCATTTGTATTGGTAATAATAATTGATAATACGTCACAATGTATTATACATATTTAATGACGAAACTATTATGTTGTTGACGTAAGTATTATGTAAGTTTATTTGTGTTATTGATGTTGATATCGATGTACTTGCTTGTAATCATGTGTTATTTAATGTAAATTATATTTTCAATCATTGTTATTGACAATAAATCTTAAGAAATAAAAATAAACAATAACTGTCCCAGTGCTAGGCTTGAATTATTCGCATTAATTCAGTTCAAAGTCCACGATTGATAACTTTTAAGATTAAGGTTCTTGCTGAGACACCTTTTGAATATTAATCAGAAAGTATAGTTAATTGTACAAAACGCTGTTTTATCCCTATATAAACGATTTTTGAAGCGCTCATAGCCGGGTGGTTTGCGTCGATCCTAAGTGATCGACAAAGTTAAGCAACAGCTGGCGCGGTCGGTAGTTGGATGGGTGACCGCTAGTGGCAAAAAATTCTTGAGCGTTTCCGTGCTTCGGAGGGCACGTATTGTCCTCGGCCCCGGTTGTTATCATCTTATGATACAACAGTCGTTAAGCCATGTCGGAGGTCCTCGGACGGTTTAAAAACGTCTGACACTCGGATTGACCACTAACTCCTCCACCAATCCGCACTGGAGCAGCGTGGTGAAGTATGCTCTAGGCCTCCTCAAGAGGAGAGACTCATGTCCAGTGGTAGGCCATTAGTGGGTTGAAGTCAAACGATTTCTACCACATTCCTTCCAAGCACCTTTATTTATGAAAACTTTATCCATTGTGAAAACAACATGACTCGCAACGTAATACCCCTATTAGGTAGGTTTCAAACAATCAATTAACGCTGTGGAGATCAAAGATAGCATTATGCTCTGGTAAATGAAGAGCGGATAGAATTGGATAGGATGTTGATAGGAAAATCAGCTTTTTTAAGGTTCCGAAGATAAATCGGCAAAAAGAAAACGGCAAAAATGAATAAAATAGAAAATAACAGTAAATACATTATCAAAATACGGAACCCTCTCCACGTGATTTTAACTCGCATATCCGGTTCACTTATTGCTATAATAATTTAGTAGCTTTTTTTTGTGGTCCTGTAAAAATTATCTCAGTGGAAACATTTTTATATAACCTAAATTAAGTATAATTATACACTTAGTTAAATACTTGACTAATCTCACCCAAGGATACGTGGCAATTTAGTCCAAGGTGGTAAGCGTACTAATTAAGTCTATTTAATATTTTTTTAAAGAAGCTCACATTAGATTATCATCATCAGATTATTTAATTCAAATTATTCTTTTTGTCAATTAAGTACATATTTTGACTTCGCTTTGATAAAAGAAAATATCGTTTGTAAATCTGCATAACTACCTGATGACAAATTATTAACGATGTGTAAAATTTATTAATTAATAAAAAATATTAATTTTATTGTAACGAGGTGTTGTAAAAGCCGTTTACTATGATACAACTTATTAGAATTGTCACGATCGTTACGAAAAACCATATTCTACGTCCGTTTCTTGGTCAACAATTCGTCAGTAACACATTGTTTATAGGCTTTTGTTACAGGAAAAAAAATTATATTCTTGAAGTACTTGAGTTGGATAGAGCAAATATCTGGGTATACTTATTCAATGTTATGTCCAACAACACTGTCTTACTACTTGCCCTGTTCATATTGCTAAAACGCTTTCCACGTGGTATTCGCTTGGATTTGAATGTAGCTAGAACGAGAATTTTATCATAATAGCATTATACCGTTAGGATTCCCGAGAATTAGGACAGTGACTCGCAACTTCTGAGATTTGTAACAAAATATTTGCTACTTAAACTATGAGATGGCATTTTAGGGAAGCAGATGTGCCTATATTTACTATCACGGTTAATCAACCATAATACCTATGGTAACCATAATAATCTTGATAATGAGCGATCTACTTCCATCTTTTTTGTGTCTTCGTGCTATTGATTTCGGTTTATTTTGAGGTCAGAGGTATAACCTGGAATCTACAGCATTCACCAAATTACTGGGTTATGCTATTTTGCTTAGCGTAGCTTGCAATATGCTATTTCCCAAAGCAAAGCGAGTGTTACTAGTATTATAAATTATCTAATACATATTTCCATAACCCACTCTTGCTTGACCATGCTATAAAAGCGGTAGAAGCATGAAAAACTGCAAAATTAAAGAAAAAATATAACTATAGACTCATAATTGCTAGTAAAAGTAAAAAGAGTGTGCGCGGAAGTTTCATAATCTAGGCTACATACCCACTTTCCATTTGATGATAAGACTTACCTACACCTTCCTATATTATGTCACATTAAGTTAGCCATTAGTGTTGTTCTTTTAACTATTATTTATAAAATAGCTCCAGAAGAGATTAAAAGTATGATTCAACATTAACGATACGCTAGTATTTAGGGCTAGTCTAGTATTCTAGGTATTTTTAGCTTTACCACCCTAGTTTATTACGGATATCTGAAAGGTTTAGTGGCTAATTTAGGAAATTATTATGCAATACTTTCAGCGTAAGGACTCAAGTATTATGTACGTATATTTATTTATTGAGTTCAGTCAACTTTTTTAGAAATATACATACAAATGTAGCAGTTCTTATGCCATAAGGTATAATAATCAAGAAAATGATAAAAAACGGAGACTTGCATTGACCCATTCTACTATCGATTGGTAGAGATAGGTATAGAATATCTTTGCACGAATAACTCTTGCCCAGAATAAACTGTGTGATACATAGTTTACTATTCTCCAAAAGATTCTGACGTCATTGCCTTATTCATTGATCGGAAAAGTGCACGAGCAAGGAAGTTTGGACTTAAGACTAAATAAAGCAGAAGCTTTGTTCAAGTGGGTTCACGACTTCTTTATTCAATGCGTTTGTAATAGGAACTTTTAGTCCTGCCCATTCATGGCGTGTGTATTCGTTTGTGAGCAATTTATATAAAAAATATAGATTTAATATCCTGAATGTACATAACGCGCCGCATTTGTATGAAATAATAAATGAGAGCCCGATACGGATGACTTATGCGGCAGCTTAGGCGGATATATCTAAGTGCCTTTACCATAATACTACTCCAAAATATCATGTACCCAACTCTTTAGTGTTTCTGTGAAATAACGCTACAAAAACTACAGACAATTTTCCACACGGGCTAACGATGAAATAAAAAAAATATTTTCAAAATGTTACCTGGCAAAGCGACGTTTACAAAACAAATTATGGAAATTAATGTTAATCCGCCGTAAATTTTAATATGTAGGTCCAACAGCGAATAACGTTGCACGTGGCACTTTCATTAGAATTTCTGAAACAAAATTTTAATAGCATTACATTAAGAAAGTGAATTACAGTGCAAATGCTTTCTGCCTGCAAAGACCTGGCATGGCACGAATGGAATTAATCTTCCATACTCATGATTCAAACTTAACATGGCCACAACTCCAATCGAGGTATTTGTATAAGCTAATGTTATATCAAATGTATAAATCATTAACCAATAGAGTACTATTATTTATTATTATTATTCAACGATCTCACGTAAGAGAGAGATGGAATTCCATATTTCCTGTATGAAGAACATTTTGTGTTTATCGACTGGCATTCTTGCTTTTGAAATCATTGGCCTAAATTTAAAAAATAATATTGCAAGCGTTCTACTTCTAGTTCTAATTCATTCTGTTTGAAGTAAGTCTCGCTCTTAGGGCATGTTAGGGTATCTGTGACCCAATGCTTTTCTGGGGGCTGGATGGTGTGATTGTGTGATCTGCAGAACAACGAATGATGCTTTGGCGCCCAGTCCATCTTTGAAGCGTGCTTGGCTCGATACCCAGTATAATTTCCAAACAGCAATGACCTTTTTGACAATTATAACAATGACCAAGTAGTTTTCTGGCGCATTGACACTTTCATAAATAACACTCATATTAGCATTGAAATATTATACACTTTTTTCAGAGGTTATTCAAGTGAGCGTGAGAACTGGGACACTTTGAGATTATAGTTAGAAAAAACAGCTGCAACTGTTTTCCGCTTGGTCTCTGTATTTCTCAAATGACTATTAATATAACAATAGAGTTTAAAGTAATTGTTGCACTGCAGATGAGTAGCGAGATGCGAAAACAAAATATTACATGATTAAGCCAAGGTGATAATGACCTTCTCTGTTGAAGGTTAAGATTTCAAAGTCTTAATTCTTCTTCTTCTGGCTTTCTTCTGGCTTCTACTACTCCTAACTAGCCAAGTCAAATCTTCAACAGGGATAATACATATTCTTGTAACTACTACTAAAATTTTTAAATCCTGACGAAAAAAGAGGGTTGTTATAAGTTTGAGGTGTCTGTGTATCTGTATGTCTGTCTGCGGTATCGTAGATCCCAAACGGATGAACCGATTTTGATCTAATTTTTTTTGTCTGAAAGGTGACTTAATCGTGAGTGTTATTAGCTATGTTTACTGTAGTGTAATGTAAATAAAGCTGTCGGGGGTTTTTTAAATTTTAATTTAAGATTATCCACCACAGAACTTGGCACCCATATCGATCACAATTCTTTTGTCGGTGAAGTTGACTTTAACTTGGCTCTCGTTTCATATTTATGTTTTTCATGACATTTATACCACCAGTTATCAGATTAATACTTGATCCAACTAATAGCCAATAGGTTATTCTTAAATTAAATCGTCTTCCGGAAAAAATAGTTTCATATTATATAACTGGCGATAAGACTATATTGACAGTCATATATGCACTTTGTTACATGCTAAGTGATTCGTTGGAAACAATTAAACCATTGTTTTCAATCACAACTCGAAAACTTAATGCTCATATGTTACTGTATATTATTATTATTATACACGTACATATGTTGTAGTCATATAGTTGTAGTTATATAAATGTTGTAGGTATAGTATCACTAATAATACAAGTTAAGTAATAGTTTAAAATCTAAATAAACGGTTTTATAATGCCATCGTAGGAACTAAAGAAAAAAAATTGTGACAATGTTGTTAACCATTAAGGAGCTCCCTCATCTGGAGCCAACCCTAAAAGTATTATCTGGTCATGTTTATCATTTATTTATTATTATTATTATTAGCACGGTGAAAAACCAATTACACTAATAATACAAACAGATTACTTATTAATTCGAAAAGAAATCATAAAAATGTATTGTCATCGGAATTCGGAATCATAGCAATATGCAAAATTGCAACTTCTCAGGATGAAAGGAAGTAGTTATAATTCAGCTTGCAAGATTTTAAACTTTTTTGGTTCAGGGTGACTCACCCTGGGTGAGCCAAATAAAACTGTTCAATACTTTGACTAAAACGGATTTGAAATGTTATTAGGGGAACATCTTTTTCAACTCTGTTAATATCATTGAACTTAATTTAAAAATAGTTCAGTCATTATTATTACTGCAAATTGAATTAGCCATTGTATATCACATCGTTTTTCCACATTATATAATCATTATATAATATTAATTACAATACCGAATGATTGCAAAAAATCATGACGCTATCTTTAATAGATTTCAGTGAATTGCAAAACATTTACAATTATTAAATTTAATGAAACAGCATTAATTGTGGTGATGTAATAAATATAATAAATTAAATGAGTACACTCGGTTGTTTTTAATTAGAATGGTATTTGACACAACTGCACTGAAAGGTCAGTTACTCGTAAAAGCTGCTACGAGTAATGTGTAACCATAACATCGCTTAAATTGGACGGACGTGGAATACTGGTTAGCCTCGACTGGATGGCTCTAATGGATTGATAAACCACTTCCCGTTCGTCGCAAGATACATCCCGTAGTGCACTAAATTAAACTAGACATGAGTTTAAAAACTTAAAACCAGGCTTACTGAAAAGAAAACTAGGTGGGTAACTTATATTAGACGTATTAGTACCAATCTTTGAAATGTAAAAATCTGTCCTTTTATTTCATACACAACATGACACTTTTCCAATTTTTTTAGAGATCCGTACAAAAAAATGAAAAACGGAACCCTTATAGGATCACCCGTGTGTCTGTTCGCCTTTTACAGCCAATTTACTCCGAAAGTGCTTCTACTAAAAATTCCGTTCTTGTTATTCTGCATTTTACTACTACCAAATACCTAAGTAACCATACACATACAAGCAAAAAGTAGCGCCGTCTCTGTTACGAGCAGTGTGAGATCAGTGTCGTCTTTTTGAATAATATGTACTGCATTGGTCTAATTGGACCAAAGTACCTACCATGTTTTTAGCCCCGTCATTTATCTATTATTAAGTGTATTTTCTAAAGTTACATTGAACACACATTTATGAATAGTACCTATTGAATTTCATAGAGAGTAATGAAACATTCGTAGCCAATATCTAAGCTAATAATAAAAGTATTTGCTATTAATTCTTGCCATCGACACGATACGACTGGTATAAGTACAAGAATAAGTTAAGTGCCAAAGTTTGGATACTTTAATTAACTTTCCGAACAATGGTAGACTCATTTCCAACTGGTAGATTTTATTGACAACTGAAATGCCGAAGTTTAAATGCTTATTACATATCACTGAACATTTGAATTTCTTACAAGTGATCCCTACTAATAATAATTGTAATATTGTTTGAAAGGGGACTCTTACTCTCTTATTGGGACTCTTGTTTGGCATGATTAGGACTACAACATACTAAAAATTCAGAATGATTCCGCTGAAATCGAATAAATAGACTTTGGGAGGAAAGTGCTCCCTGGAGGAAAAAATACGCATTTGGGTGATCGTGCATATTGGGACTTTTGATCAGTACGGTTAAGGCTACAACATACCAAAAATTCAGACCAATCCGCTGAAACACAATTTCCATGCAATTAGTGCGGGGTCCTTTGGATGCTTGTACCATAACTAACACTAACACTATACGGATTAAGATTCAACCTGATCTACCTACACAGACAGACCATGTCCGGGATTAAAACATAATTATGATAGATGTGATCCCGGTAATATGTTGTCTTTGATTTCTTTTTATAAAACTATAATATTCTTCCGCAGACGAAGCTACGGAAACTATCTTAATTAGTATGTTTTATACAAAATCAATGTATATATCGGTGAGGCCAGGAATCTCCAGTGAAGGTCCAGGAACGGACCTCATTATTCTACAGCGCTTGCCTGATGCAGAGGCTGGCATATAAGAAATGTCATGTCATATTTAGATGAGGGAATTGTCAATAATGTAGAACAAACGTAGTGTTGAAGTACTTTGGAATATTGATGTGAACGTTAGAAGAACTGGAAATATATCATGGTGCAAAGTAAACTTAATATCATTCCATAATCAACACTATAGAATACCCCTTTCTGCTATATATACATATTTGTGTACCTATAAGTTCTGTACTGTTACGAAATGGCTAGCAAGTTATCGAACGACCAATAACTTACATGAAGCCTTGGCGAACGGTGAATCGAGCGGATATGTACAATAAACAGTGAGGGTGAATGGATTGAGATCGCACTAGAGACTAGCCTGATTTGTACATTTATGGAAATGTTGTTATTTGTACATGTTGCTATTTACTGTACAATTCATTAGTACATACAATCTAAATGTAAGTCATTCGTGTGTATGAGCAGAAACATGAACCTAATTATTAGGTATGTGTGGGATGGGGTGCCCAAGATTTGATTTAGTTACATAACCCAATAATTATATTAAACACAGTAAATAACTTATTTATAGCACATAAGGGCACATAGCACAAAGGTCACTGCTCGCCATTTTAGAAGAAGCAGAGTTCAATAATCATGGTAGATTTTGTTTGTCACTATTGTAAAATTACAAAACAATGTATTTAAAAAATTCAATTTATGGTGCTTTAACATCTCTTAATGAAAAAATGAAAATATATATATCACTTTTAGTTTGCTTTAGCTAGTCACACATACTTATTACCATTGCACGATGACATTTACTTTTAATTAGGTAAAGTCGTAAGCAAAGGTTACTTGTGTCATACACTACTTGCAAATGGTGATGAAATACAGGTTTAGTAAATTGATTACCAATAATGAGGTGAACGAGAAATATCTAGATAATTATCAAATAATTAGGGTAAATTGTAAATAATAATTTTGCACGGGTGACTCGAGAACCAATTCTGACCTTTAATTTTCCAAATTATGTCTATAATATAATTCCTTTTTACTTGCTTCGGATAAGAAATTTGTGAGGAATCAGCACACCTCATTGTTTTCCTTGTTTTCAAAGCTGTGTTAAGTTAAGATGTTATTCCATATTTTGACGACCCGAGTGGCGCAATAGTTACCACGCCGCGTCGTGCCAAGAGTTCGATTTCTAGGGAGCTACAAATCAGGCGAAAGGTTTAGTAAGAAAAAACCACTTTAAATATATATTACCACAGTAACTAATATTTAACGTATTGCAGAATATCAATTGAACTCGTCATTAAAATTGCAAGCTAGATTTAGTAATGCATTCGCAACAATACGGTTAGAATGATACGTTATATTTGGATTATCATTAATATAAATATGATAGCCACTTAATTCATCATTAGCGGGTCATTAGTATGTATTCATTCAGTATTCTGTATTAGTATTTACAGTAATTTTGTAATCTGTGTACAATTATTATCAAATCTACGTGTTTTTGTATCAATCACCTTAATACGCAAGATATAAATTATCTGATTATTTTGTAATATTTTGTATATTTCTTTGTGTTATATGAAATAAAATATTAGAGATATAAGTAGGTATGACTTTAATATTATTTTATAATGATAAACTTTTGATAATAATGATGCAGAAAAGTTTCTAGGAGATGGTATAAATTGATGGTATAATGACGGTTGGTAAATGGGTTGAATCGAATCCCAGCTAACCTACATTAAAAAAAATTGAGAACACTTCTTTTTACCCGACTGCACGACGCATGGGAGGGTAATGTGTTTATCAGTCTATGTATGTATGTTCCTATGTGGCATTGTAGATACCTTATTGATTCTTACGATTCGTCTTAACCTAGCGAGTGCTACTAAAAACATGACACTAATCAAAATTCATCATGCGACAACCAGACGTCATATTATCATAAAGAAAAAATATTTTGACGAACTAAGTCAAGATGGATATCGTTAAATAGGTATTCGAAAATTAATTTTAGGTTCCCTTCGTCATTTTTCATTTTAAGTCACAGTTTAGGATATAATTATAACGATTTAAAGTTGTGTAAAATATCATTCTCACTAATTATTAACTCCCTTAATGAAATGACAACATTGCGAATTTTACCGTCTTAAAATCCTACTATAGAAGTCAATGAATATTAACTAAAAAGTGTAAATAAATAAATAAAATAAAAAATAAGTATTTTTTTTAATATTTCTTTTAATATTTATGGGACCGGTTAATAACTTTTTATTCTATTTCCTAATAGTAAATTCCTTTGTTCCAGCGATCGCGCTCTGCGCTCAAGCCCTAGACATAAAGATGGAAGCCATGGAACCTATGGAGAGTGCACCAGAACCTCAGATCCAGAAAGAGAAGCGCCAAACTCAAGACGACCTTGTGCACACTCATTTACTATACAGGCCTTCACGGAAGCAGGTATGGAATTAAAAAAAAAATACTTTTTCTTTAAAATTATTATGTCTTTCTTTGGATTTTCAATCGCAGTTAAAAGTAGTTTTACTATAGAGACAGCCGAGATAGCTACCTACAATAATAGTATGCATATGTACATTACTATGGAATCTGTTCCCAGCTATAACTTCACTACAATCTACAATACATACGTCATTACTTTCTTTCAACTTTTCCTCTAGTAGGTACTTACTGTTAGAATTGAGATCATTATCTAGTTTCATAATGCCTACAGCTACCTACGTTTACGATTATTTTATAGCGTACTTCCTAAGATAACTATGTTAGTAAGTATTAAGAATATTAATCTAGAAAGTACTGACCGTTGTAGCCACGTAATACTTAACAGACGATCAGATTATATTAAGATTGTATCGTCAGTATTTTATACACATATAAAAATCCAACTTCCATAATATATTGTAAGCCGCAAAACTCAATTTGTCAATGGGTGTATCTACATACAATATCTTAACATTTTTATATTGTGGTCAAGCATTAACTTATTTGTGTAAAAAAAATATTCTTTCAATTCCCGAAGTTCCCGCAGGAATGGCTTTAAAATGTTTTTAATGGACTTATAATTTGGTACATTTACTACTTTCCTAACCTTATTCGTTCATTCACACTATAAAAAATGTCCGATCCTAGCTGTGAGATTTACTGATTCCGATGATAATTTCTGAATTATGTTCAAATAATGTTTTCAACTAAATGCACGAAAATCTAATTTGAATAGAATTCAAATAGTTACCTATATAAGTATTAGTATAATATACATACGTTCTAAATGAGCGCACTTCATGATCTATATTCCTACCAGGCGTAGCAAATGTAATGAACGGAAAATTGGCTTAACTCACTTACGCTTTTTTGCGACTTTGAGGAACAGATAATTACAATCCAATAGTAGATAAGATCTAATTACTCACTAATGTGAATAGTGAAAACGCAATTACAAGTGAGTAATTTGTAATTATTTGTAACACCCATTGTAAAGTGATGATGCGATTTCAGCGCTATGAGGACAGATTTAAAGATACAATGTAATTTATCTAATTTAAGTATCACATTTTACAAAATCCTAACCGATCGATGTTTGTACATGAAAGAAATAAAAAAAAACGCTTATGAACACAATTGATCCAATGGCGGTGATTTTAAGACTTTTTGTCTATTATGCAGTAAAATAGATGGTTAATTGTTTGGATAAGTTTAATAATATTCTGCGAAGGAAGTCGTAGATAACAGAATAGACTGTAAATAAATAAAACATTTCAACAGTCCGCATAACTTTGTGGTCGCACCGACACCTCTCCCGTACATTGCAACCATTTGTCCAAGGGCATCGCAATTAATACCCTACTGAAGACAAGCAAATACAAATGAAGTACTTTCAAAAACGAGATCGCAGCCTCTTACATTCTTATGTTAACTATACGGTCAGTTAATATCATTGTGCTAAGCAAGGGACCGGATCGTGACGAAATGTAGGGCACAAAAGTGAAAGGGCGACTCAGGACTTAATCCATGAGCCGACCAACTTGATTCATACCTTAGATATTTAGATACACTATATTTACGTATCTAACAGTCATTTAAAGCAATGGATAGGTAATATAAAATGAAAGGTAACGTATCTAAATGACGACCCTGTAGCTTAGTTGGAAAGCCTGCTAAGCGAGCCGGATTTGATTCCTGGCCGGAACAATGTCCATGCACAGTAGAAATATTGTATGATAATAGTTTGTTTTTAACATAATATTGGACGATGTGTCGTAGGATGAGATCGACAATTTCTATAAACCGGGCTTAGGCTTTGCTCAGATTTAAAGTTATCCGAACAAAAGTAATGGACCTAAATTAACCTTAAAGTTAGCTTTTTTACATGACTTTTTAATTTTTTCTTATTAACAAAATTCATTAGTCTAGTTCATTAAATTTGACTGTTATTTGAGCAAAGTCCAAGTGCGGTGTATAGATCTTATCCAAAGACATAATTAGGGGGGGATCTCAAGCGTAATCAAAGACGTACCTATAGAGCGTAATCGAAGACGCATAGAGCGTGCGCTAATACGCTTCTCCAGTGCAAATTGGTGGAAGGTGTAGGAAATTGGAATTTAACAGGATCTGCAAATCTGTGAACTGTCAATAATGTTCTCAAAATTGTGCGAAGTCGACCTACAAAACAATACAATACTACTGTTGGATTTCTTATTTTGAGGAAACTTAAGTGTAACATTGGGAAATGATGAGGAATTTTCAAAATGACTTAAGTCACCTACCTACTTAACAGCATTTTGTTTAAGAGAATGGTCATTCCTAACAGAACTTTAGAGCAGAACCACGACGCATTAAATTTAAGGTTAATTTAGCCAAGTGTAGTTTCTGAATACGGGGCATTATTATGTTATCAAAATGATGCCCCCGTATTAATATCTACATACTTATATCGTATAATAGAAGGTATAAGTAGCTACAGTATTAATCGAATCGAATACCTATCGCTAATTAAAAGCTTACAAGTTTGTCTATGAATTGAGTGGAAATATCGTTCAGTGTCAATTAATTTAAGTTCTTAACAAACTAACCAGTACGTTGTATTCCCTGTGGTAACTTAAATTATATAAATTACTTTACTATTATAGTAAACACCGTTTCCGAGTATCGCTTTTTGAAACATATTTTTTATACAGAATAAGCTAACGCTTCACCACAAAAATATTAATAAGCCTAATTTACTTACTTAGCTGTTTTTGATGTCATAATTGTCTGTACGCGTACGTTTTACCCAGGGCACAGAATTTCGAGTATTAAAGTGCCTATAAGTATTTAAGCCCTTATTTATTTATTTTATAACTCTTAAACATTCGCGAAATATCCGAGATCAAAAATTTTTATGTACTTAATTTAAAAAAACGCAGGCCCAATATAATGAAATAAAAAAATCATTTTTTATTGATAACACTAAAGTTTGTGAATAAATGTTTTAGAACCAATTCTTGTTAGCCTATTTATTTATGGTGTGTAATGTAGATATATACTTATTACACTTATTTATACATATCAACTATTTTATACGTTAAACTATTAAAAGTAAAAATTTATCACACAATTTAAAAGGGTAATTACTGACAGTTTTCGCCATCTTCTTAAGAGCATAAATTACCTCTCTGGAAATGCTTCAAGAATAAAATAAGACCCGTGAAAAACAGATTTGAGCATTTAATAAATGCTTATGACCTCTTGAGAGTTAAAACTGTTAAAAGTTCTTATTTTTGGATTTTAAGACACAGTTTCGACGAGCAACTTATAAAGAAGGTAGTAATTATGTATGCCAATTAAGGTCACATAATTAATGAGTAATGTATAATTGAAAAATAATCTATATTATATAAATGAATAAAGACAATAATTAAGAAAACTTAAAAGATTTATGTCGTGTTACGATTGATGAGTAGGTAAGTCATTCCACAGAGTAGTTGTTGCAGTAATAGACATGGTAAAACAAATAAAAACAATTATTATGGTTATACTATATTATGAATATGAAAATTACATTAATACTACTTTCTTTCTTTTCTTTCCTTCATTGGCCGGCAAAGAATCGGTGATGCTTAAGGTGTTTCCTGATCTCCATGGATGACGGTGGCCACTTTATTTACCATCCAGAGGGTCGTCTATTACTCTGTCGGCTAGTTAGTAAAAAATATTCCAAAAACTAAACTTAAATTCAAATTTTCGACCACCGAAATCTAATGCTAGCCATATACGATCAAGTATGGTTGTCAAGTTTGCAATTTGACTTGATGCGGCATCCAGTTTGCATAAGATATATGCCATATAGCCAGATTGTCATACCGTGGCCATACATCGTCAAGTTTACTGGATGCCGCGTCAAGTCCGCTGCAAACTTGACAAGTATACTTGATCGTGTATGGTCAGCATAAAAATACGAATAATTATGACGGAGTGTTAAAACTGAATAAAATACGAGTATAATCAATATGAAATTATGCATTTGTCATCTTCGAACACGAGGTGATGTCGAACTAATGTCACGCATGCGTATTGCGTATGTATGTTGCATTGTCGCGTCGCATACACACCGCCATCGTTTATCGAACTCACGTTGGAAAAACGCTAGTGTGAAAGTGCATTTCCAAACCTTCCCGCCACTATTTTTAAGTGACATTTCTCAACTTTGCTATTAAATAACACATCTGCCGTTTTGCAAGTTTGTCGTTGCCTTTAATGACACCAAACTTCATGGTTAGCTGCGCTAGGAATGTATATGCTGCAATGATTGCAAAAACTGGAAGAGACTATATCCAAGTGCTAATTGCTGTCGTTTCTTTGTAAACGTGACCGAGTGTAATCGCTGTTCATATGACAGGGAATGATGCGATCTATCTAGGCTAATGAAAGTGTCATGTATTGAGTTCTACAATGGTGCTGTAATGGACACTTTTTAGACAGGACTTGGCATGTTAATGATTAACTTTTCATAAGTATAAATGTAATGTGTAAAAATGGTAATCTTAAATGTAAAAAACGTCTCAGGTAATCAAGGCAATTGTTTTTAACAAAATTATGATGATTTAATCATCTTAGCTTTAGATGATATTTTCGCGGTTTCCTAACGGACCAACCACATCCGCACAACTAGTGGTACGGCACAACTAAGTGTTCCCAACGGCACAACTACATTATTGTCAATTAATCGCAGTTTCCTAACGGACCAACTACATACGCACAACTAGTTTGCTGAACAAAACAATATACGAGAATTTGGGCGTTTTTTAACTTTGTGGATTCATGCAGGTTTTATGGTCGAATACTGGTATGCTGTCCATCCATCATAGGTGCAAGCACCTTATTATACATAATTATATGAGTACTAAATGAAGTTAGCAGGTCTTCCATGACTTGATAAGACATGTGTAAGTGAAATTAATATTACATTATTTCCAGGGTAAAATTAATGATAGCAAATTGTGATGGATATTCTCGAGTGCTATTACCCGTAATCTCACTGAGTAAATTATGTTGAAATGTCATGTTAAAATGCAATTTATTTATTCAACCTTTATTTCAATATTTATAATATCTTGTCTACGACTCTAAGCAAAATTGTAACTTTCAAGCCAAATATTTCACATACGGGCCCCTGAATTGAAAAACAGTTTCAGAAAACAATAATATTTTTAAAAAACCTTTTCAACGATACCCGATTTATGGGGTATGCGACGAAAAAAAATTCATCCCCATGTTACACTGAATTTTTTTTTCAATATTTTATTCTACGATTTTGGAGTTTAAATAAAAGTGCATATTCATGCCAAAATACAGCTTTTTATAACTAAGGGTCTAGGCGCTATGCTTCGGAGAGACAAACGAACAGACGGACGGACATGACGAAATTATAAGGGATTTTTGTTGGGAACCCTAAAAACTAACGCGTGTAAGTGTTGTGACGAAAAATTTAAATAAATGTTTAGAACTAAAATTTCAATAAAAATGTAAAATTAAATTAAATTAAATTAATGTAATTGATAAAATAACTAAATTGATACACGTATAAAGGCCGAAAAGAAATATGCCTGTATGCCTCGTAAATATGTACTCGTAATTAGGACAATTCGGCGGCAATCGAAATTCAAGTAGGTGAGCCTATAAAAGCTCAGTAACTGAGCTATAAAATACACATACATACTCTATGGTATAAAATAGGCAATACAAGTAATCTCCCATTGCGATACGTACGATAGTAGCTAGTAATAAGTACCTACATTTATAATGTTGTAAGCAACACACAAAGTAAAAAGCTACACTGTAATAACAAAATGCGTATGATTATAAAATTGTGAATAGTGTTTATATCTCAATAAAGGTAGTATAATAACGCTATAACGAACTGCTATTACTGTAACGAGATAACACTCTGACATTTTGTTGAAATGTTGTGTTTGTGCAATTTATTGCTATTGACAGAGCGTGGTTGAGCTGATAATGTATTGCTTTTGTAAGAAAAGTTATTTTGCATTTTCCTGTTAAGTACTTGGAAAAGGTTTTAGCTTTATACATGTTGGAAGTTTTAGACTGTGGCTTAAGCAATGTTTGTAATTGTATAAAGTTTTTGTGTATGGCGTGTGGTATTAAGTAAAGTAAAGAAAATATTTATTTATCGATCTACAAAAGGTGCTATTTATAAAGTTCTGTTCCTAATTTCATCGTTTGCATTTTCATTTTGTTCTTAACTGTTGAATATATAATTAAATGACTCAATTAAGTACACTATATAAAAAATATGTCTGCTAATGTTAATGAAATTAATGGTTAACGAGTGGGTAGTATTTTTTATAAGGAGAAAATAATACTGTCATTACAGACCTACTTTCTCATACCGAAAAGTTACGTTAGCCCCAAATCAGTTAATCATTAGTTTCCATGTACAAACCAACAATCATCAAAGTCGTATTGTGTAAATCGGCTAACCACCTGCGACAGTGACGCCCCCTGTTACAAAAATGTCCGTTTTTCTTCTGCTTTCACTTCACGAGCCACAAATGATGTTAACACTTAATTACCTAGTATTACGGAGGTTTCGTGTTATGAAATGTGTTACATTGCTAATATCTTGTAGTCATATTTTGTTGTCATATCATATCAGATTGGTCATATCACATTGGTTTATTGTATTGTAGCACAAAAAGGCAATTTTATTCAATTTAAGGAGACTATGGAAACGATGGTATTTTCAAAAGTTTCTTCGAATTATTACAGTTTAGCCGTGACCACAATTCATGCAACTAGATCAAAATATCGGGATATAAAATAGATATCAGGAGTAATTTTAGTCTTGAGAGCCAGTTCTTTCTTTCTGTATTATTCTCTCTTTCTTTTTCGACAGCGGATGCTTTTGATGTCAGCGATGTCCATGAGCAACGATAGCCACTTATCAGGTGGATTGTCACCTCTTTTGCCAGCTGGATTCATTCTCAGGGCTGCTGGAAGAAATTTGTACCATCCTTACTTGATGTTTTATCTGTATAATATAATGTGTGCATAAATTATTAAATAAAAATAAATAAATACTTAAAAAACAGTATTATATTCACAGACTTAAAAAATAACAGACGTCATCTTGTCTTATCGAGAGTGACGCCGCGGCCGCCCGCTTACCATGTGTGCTTAATTTTTAGTGCAGTCCGACGCGGTAATGGCGGCCGATTAATAACAGCATGGTGTCAATGTGTGCGTGTGATACTTGTACGAATAGAGGAGTTCGTATTACTATGGGTGCTTCACTGAATTTGTTGCTGAAAATCCGTCCTTCTTTTTTTAAGTCTGTGATTATATTATAGTAAAATGTACACAATCCGCAATAATAATTAAAATTTAAATTCGGGAGCAACCATTTTGGAATTTCTGATGATGGGCATAACAAGTGCACAACGGTTAGGATTTTATAGCGTGGATTCCAAGTAAAACTTAGACCGCACTAAATTAAATAATATTCAAACTACTCACGATTTGTCATACCGATATTTTGACCCAGTTACTTTACCACGGTCACGACAAATCCCACTAAATCGTGAGATTGTATTTCAAAATAAATATAACATTAAAATAATGAGACGAAAACACCAAGTTTTGGTTTTTTTCTGAATGACAAAGAGGAAGGAAACCCTCCGTCATTACCTACTTACCTATGTGTTTTTCATCATTGCAATCGATCATCGTCATCATCATTACACTTAATTTTTATTTCCGCAAGAAGCTGTAAATACCGACAGACCAACAGCAACTCTTCAAAAAAAACCTTAAAATTTGACTTAGGTTATACCCTACACCTTAGAAAATACAATTTTCATAGCTGAAATATATTAATATACTTAATTGAAACGCTCTTAGCGGGGCGGCTTGCCTCGATCATAAGTGATCGACCAACGCGGTTTTGCTCTAGGCTTCCTCAAGAGGATAATTATACAAGTGGGCCATTAACGAGTAGAAAATATATTTTAAAAATTTTCATGTTCTTTTTCTACTAATTTTTTTTTATATTCTTTACAGGAACACGTTGCTCCGGTCGAAGAGATTCAAGAAGACGATAAAAATGGTGGGAGGTAAGTTGTCAAACACTTTTTTAAACAGTAGTGACCAAGAAGTAGTTCATTAAAATGTATGTGGTAGAAAAATAGAGTTGTGGACCGTGCTTCTATATTTTACTAAAATTCTAACTATTTTTTATTTTACTTTAATAAAAAAAAATAGTAAGAATTGTAGTAAAATACATATAATACGGTATACACCAGTTACTATACTCTTACTGTAATAACCTACAGGGCCACTTAATTTTGTGCCATCATTAAGTTGCACGATAGATTACAAGTTATTTAGATTAAAATCTGGTTTTCACGGAATAAAAGCTTTTTTTATATTATAAAATATATGTTACAAACACATTTATCAAACCAAAAATAAAATGCAAAAAAATATCGATGTGAAGTCACCCTTTGCTACATAGAATTACAGTTGAATATTTATTGCATAGCGGGTCTCTCGTTTAACTAAATAAATGTAACAAATAGTGTACTCGTAAGTGTAGCTTTGCGCATTATTTAAATAATCTAAGCAAAGGATGGTTCCGGGACGGTCCCGACATTTTAATGTGACAGATAAAATTATTGTTCTCGGGTTTCCGCAGCCCCAGCCCCATGCCGAGATATCAAAAACATCCATGACACAAAATATCCTAATGTTAGTTTACCATAATATACGAGTGTAAACGTTAAGTAACTTGGCCAAAACTTAGTTCAATCTCTAAAAAATCTATGTAAAAAGTAGTCTTACTAAATGACTTGACTAGTGGACCTTCATCTGAGATATTTCTTTGCGCTGTGACATACATACTTTTTAAAAGGTGTTAAATTAGCTTCGTGTCCGTAGAGGAACCACATACCATCAGGTAACATGGCCTTGTCTGTTACAGTTACAAAATAAAATAAAAATATAATTAAAGAAAACCCCCTGACAAAATTTAGACAAATAGGTATAGCTAAGAACACTCCCGATTAAGTCACCTTTCAGACAAAAAAACTAGATCAAAATCGGATCATCCGTTTGGAGCTACGAGACAGATAGACAGACATACAGATACACACATACACAGACACGTGAAACTTATAACACTCCTCTTTTTTCGCCGGGGGTTAATAAAAATAAAATCATTTTCATCAAAAATTTTACATTTTCAATTTCCAGTAGAGCCGACAACGACGAATACCGACCAGGCCAGGTGTTCTCACTCAACGCTCAAGAACTGCTGGACTTGCAGCCCGAACGCAAGGCGCCTCTGCCCAGCAGCCAGCAGCTCCAGCAACTATACAGCAACCCTCAGCCTGAACACAAACAGAACTTGCAACAATTTTACTATATCGAACCACAGTCTGGAAGACAGGTAATACGAGTATTATATGTAAAATACATTTTTGTTCCTAAATAAATCCTTTGAAATAAATGATTAGCTATCCACTAGGCAAGAAATATATTCTACAGCATTAATACCCAAAAGACTTGTTTTGGACGACATTGCACGGCACATCACACGGTGACGTCAAACCGACCTCAATCACTTCTTTTAAACCGTACCGTATTTGGGCGGCTTAGAATACGAAACCCTAATCCTACACCGGATGGGTGTCGTAACAGTCCGGTTATTAAACTAAACATCTGAATCCGGTTATTATGTTGGTAATATTTATTTTAATACTTCAATAATGTTACTATTACCAAGTTCAGTAATATTACTATTATATTTAATAATATTACTACATATTATATCATTATTACTATTATTATTTTTCCATGTTAATAATAATGTTAATATAGATAAGTGATCCGCTACCTATGGACATCAATAACGTCAAAGATGCTGGCCAAAACAGTAGGAGACACGCTTATTAGTTTAATAATACCTTATCTTCCGTTTCCTTTCAGGTATCTCTCCACCCTTCGCACACTGTAATTGCTCGACCACACTACTCGAACGGCGGTGAAGCATCAGTTGGAGCAGCCTTGTCAGTCAGCGACAATGGTGTCAGTCCCTCTCATTCCTTTGATCAAGATCTTCTGGCACTGCTGGGCCATTCTTCAAGGCAGGAAGAAGCTCGCCAGCAATCATACTCACATGCTCAGCAACCTACTCCAGTTACTACACAAAGCGTTGCACCTACATATCAGCAGGTAAAAAAAAAACATAAAATAAAATTATTACACCTTAATTATAATCGGTTATTGAAAGACTAAAATATAGTCAAGAGTACGTTACATTATTTTAAAGAATTTTGTTATTCTAGGTGGATCGTTACATCACAAAACCAAGCAAGAAACCGACGAAATTGCGTTCTAAAGTTCAAATAGCTCCACCACAATTACCATCAGCACCTCAGCAATACCTTATCGAGACCACAAACGTTCAACAACAACAACAACAACAAGCAACTCATCAGCAACAATATCATACTGCACCACAACCTCAAAGAGCCCAGCTACGTTATGTTCCTATTCAGCAACAAATTGCCATTCAACAATACGATGGTCCGGAGACTCAAGGGCTCAAGGTAGTCCCTCCTCCTAAGCTTCAACCGGTTCAACAACCGCATCAACAACTAGCTTACAGAATTCAGTACCAGCAGGCTGAAGCTGCTCCAAAACAATACAGGATCGTTGAAGCTCCGAGAATTCAGCAGCAACAACACAGACAGGAACAAGGACGAAGTGTCGCTTCTGAGAGACCTGTAACGTATCTCAAAAGGTTCCCGGAACCCGAAAAAGTACGCGCGGTAAAAATTTACGATCAAGCAATTTCAGAGGGTTCAGTACAACAACAGGCTAATGTTGGGGAACAATATTATCTTCGTCCCGTGTACAAGACTGCGGAACCACACAACAGATACGAGCTCCAGCAATTCGCCCGGATTGACCCAACTAAACCTCCACTGTCTGCTATTTATGTGAGCAAAAATGTTGTTCCTAAGAAATTACTGCGACCTGTTGTTAGGGTAGATCAAGCTAAGTTAGAGCAACAGCATAGAGAACAAGCATACAGAATTGCTCCTTCAAATGTTGCTCAAGCGAACTATGACCAGCATGGACAGAATTCTGAAGAACAACGAGAACAACGTCCTCAGCTTCCACCACCGAGGAACAATAAAGCTTATACTCCTGAAGAGTTTGCTGCTTTAGTAGCCGCAGGATACTCAGTAACGCCCGTACCTGTGAGTTCAACTAATCATCAGGTAGCACAATCCAGGTCTTCAGTGGAACCAGCTCCACAACGCCGTCTATTTTATAGCAGACGACACCAATATCTCCCCCTAAGAAGCGACGAGGCACCTTGAAATTGATAATGTACAGAAACCTAGTTTTAGCGAGTTAATATAATTATAAAATACAAAAATACCTACTCTATTGATCTTTTATTAACGCTAAGTTGTGTGGTATGTATAAAATTTCATAACTTATATCAAAAGAGCTCTTAAATCTGGAAGGTTCATAAATAGGAGCGGTCTGCATAAAATGTTATAACCTCAAATCAAAAAACTTGACTTTGACAATATTTTTATTAGATTTTAACAATCCACTTCTACACCCGAGTTATTATCTAGTCGTTTACTTTTCGGAAAGTAAACTTTGAAATAAACGTGTTCTAAAGTTAACACACAACTAAGCTCCTCTTGTTGATCGAAGTTTCTTCCAAGTGTGCAAGAACATTTTTTGCAGGAATACCTACTTACCATCAGACAAGATTAAATATTGACAAAGGGTCTAATTCAAAATATTATATTTACCAATAATGAAAGTATGACTTAGCCGAATTTGAGCAAAATAGAGATGTTTAACATTTGCATCACAAGGAAACTAAAGAGAGATTAATTAAGTAATCAAAACTTAAAGTTTATTTTTCTGAAAATAGGGTGAGACATTAGTAATCTACCACAAACATCTATTTTAGGTATGTTTAATAAAAGGGCTGTGAACCCAAGCCTTGTCTTGTGATCTTGCAGAGTTAGTGTTAATTAGACTAGCGGTTTGGTCGGGATCATAACAAGCTTAGTTCGGAACAAAGTTCATTATTAAACTGACGTGATGTATTATAGTGACGTAGCAAGTTTCAGCATGAAAGACGTTAATCGATATAAAGGACACCTAATAATCGATATAAAGGATACTAATAAATCTGAGGAAAAAATTATTAAAGGAGTTGTAAAAGACAACCAAATATTAAAATAGTCAAGTATGCTATGTATCGAGTACTTTTAGGGATTTATTTACAGAGTGGAAAATAAAGACGGTAGTAGGAGGAAAAATACCCTCAATATTGATGATGGCAAATTTTACTGAAAGAAAACATTCATTTATTTTCAGAACTAAGTAAAACTACATTCAAAGATTTTTTGAAAATTCACTTGCTTGAGCCGAGTCAAATGTGAAAAAAATATCCTGTATTTTTATGACGCCAACCGAAAGGGTATAAGGATCAATTTCTGGTAAAGAACATAGTATCTTAAATTGAGGGACGTACGGGAGCAATTCATGGGTTACGTACGTAGGGTCCACGTACGTAGTCCATGAATTGCTCAAAATGAGACTCATTTTCACGTGTGCACAGATTTTGTATCAAGTTATGGTGAATATTTAAAATAATATTTTGAAAGGCAACAGCGATGCGTTTCTGACCAATAAAGTAAAAAAAGAAATAAAAGAAAGAAAATAAAAAAGAAAGATATAACTGGCTCTTAAGCTCCCAACCGAAATACGATGAATCTTTTGTTGGCTGACTCAAGCAAGAGGGTGGTAGCTAGCACACAAAGCCAGTAATAGTTAATATCAATGACATTAAGTCAATATTGGGACTCCCTTGTACGCCAACATGGGATTGAAGTTATTATTGTAAGCCGCTGCAATACGGCGGAAAGAAAATATACATAGTTACAGGCTGCGCTGGCTAGGTTCATTGAAAGACTTTATACACCTTTGAGAATATTCGCCATTCAAAGGGACCTGGATTCAATTTCCAGTAAAGCCGAAATTTGAATGATGAGTTTAAAAGCGTTATTATTAATATTGTTATAACGGGGAAATTTAAGCAATATTTCCCGAAACAATTGATAATTAATCTAAACTCTAATTCACGTCTATTAACGTATTGTTTACAATGGTACGGTTTCCATTAATTTTATGAGCAGTAACATGAGACACTAATGGCGGTAACGAACGTCAGAAAGCTTTCAGCGCCCCTGCAGCGAGAATGCACCGAGTCACATTTCAAGCGAATCTGTTATGAAAACTGATTGATCGAATACCTTTGTTCTTATTTCTTCTACAAATTGTAAGGTCAGATAAATAAACGACAACATACTTTTATAAGGGTCTTGAGTGGTTATAATATAAGGTTAATGAGTAATTAATGCTTGGATGATACGAGTACATAAATTACCTATTAATTATTAGGTATCTAAACTAAAATGCTTCGTAAAGTATGACTACTTTACGAAGCATTTTAGTTAAAATAGTTTTTAGTTTAGTTAATAGTTTTTAGTAGTTTTAGTTTAAATTATTCACTTTAAGATGACTCTTAAAGTGAATAATTTTAGATAATATTATTATTTGCGGAAGCGCTCAAAGGTTTGCGTCGATCTTAAGTGATCGACAAAGTTAAGCAACAGCGGGCGCGGTCGGTAGTTGGATGGGTGACCGCTAGTGGCAAAAAAATCTTGAGCGTTTCCGTGCTTCGGTGGGCACGTAAAGCCGTCGGTCCCAGTTGTTATCATCAGGTAACAATCGTTAAGTCATGTCGGAGGCCCTCGGCGGTTTGAAAACTTCCGACACTCGGGTTGGCCACTAACCCCTCCGCCAATCCGCACTGGAGCAGCATGGTGGAGTATGATCTAGGCCTCTTCAAGAGGAGAGACCCGAGCCCAGTAGTGGGCCATTAATGGGTTGAAGCCACGAAGCCATTATTATTATTTGCTACGTCGTAATCATAAAAAGGAAAAAATAACATTATTAAACTTTGTAATCTCGTCTGAAAGCCGTATACACACTCAGAAAGATTTCTACTTATGATGAAGGTGAAAGATGGGACCTCCGTACATCGTAGGAACCCTGCGACGTAATATTACGGAAAATCGATAATAACAGGTGGGTTGTATGCTCCTTTTCCCATTCCCTGATTCAAAATTGATAAAAGAAAATCTACGAATATTAATATTTTAGTAGAGATTATGTATTTAAGCCGTCGGGTAGGAAGTCTAGGGTCGTAAGTGATAACAATGTAATGAAATAAATTAGTAAAAATATCTATAAATAATTGACAGAGTTCACTTACAACCAAGGAAGATCAAGGTCTTATTTAGCAGACTAAAAAGTAGACTAGCCAACCTGATTGTAAGTTATATTATTACCGTCGCCCAAGGACATCAGTAAAATCAAGTAAATATAAAATGACAAAGAGTCTACACAAAAACAGAAGGAAAGAGAAATCTCATTTGTTCATATTATACAAGTAATTTATATATTTATCTTGTTCCCTCTGGTTAAAACATTTTCTGTGTATTCAAAGAAGCAGTATCACTGAAACCTTTTCTCCGAGAATTTTCTCATTAAAAGAGATGAAGCGTCGTGATAATGGAAAATGATTTTAGCTGAGAAAAAACACTTGGGTAGATGATTAACTATTTTGGTATAAGCCACGCCATTAAAGAAACGAATCTAAAATGGCGGAAATTATCATTCCCCTCTCACTCGCACGCTAAAGACGAATAACGTGCGAGTGAGGGGGAATTATAATTTCAGCCATTTTAGATTCGTTTCTTTAATGGAGCGGATTATACCTACTCTTATTTTATTGTATTATAAATCAAAGAATATAAAAAAAAAACTTACAGAATGTACCTATAATAATGATAGACGGAGGATATATTATCATAAGACTACTAGTAACCAGTCTATATGTGAGTAAAACGAAAAATTACACTTCCTTTCAACGTAAATAATTATAATCATTATTTTATGTATCTACCTAAGATTATTCATCAGATACCAATACCCAAAATATTGCGCGCTTTTGCCCTAATTTTCCTTCACAAACTTTGTCCAACTCTTCAATTATGTTCTATTAAGCTTTGAACACATTGTTGTATGTGAAAATAATGTTGATAACACTTAAATAACGACAACCCATAACATTGCTGACTAACGTATTTTATTTAATACGAGTAACCGCCCTCGCTTTGCTTCGGTTTTCGTATTTTTTACACCTTGTATTACATTATTGAAATTTTATTAAGGATCCCTAATTTTTTTGAAAATATGATATAGCCTATGTCATCCGGTGATAGTGTAGTTTCCCAACAGTGAAAGAATTTTTCAAATCGGTTCAGTAGTTTCGGAGCTTATTCAATGCAAACAATCAAATTTTTCCTCTTTATAATATTAGTATAGATTAGCGAAATTTTTGTAATCGTGAAAGAAAAAACTCTCGAAATGATAAATTTCTTAATGAAAGATCATTGTAGTAAAGTGTAGGTATGGTGCGAAATTTTAATTAAATAAGTAAATACGAAAATCCCCGCGCATTATATAAAAATCTTCTTTCTTGTTTCGACCGCTTCTAAAGGTGTGTTTGGGTTTTTCTACCGTGAAAGAATCCAAAAATTTTACCTACGTAAATTATATATATACCTGTACCTACTTAAATTTTTTACTTATATTTTACTACCTACATCAACACCTAAACACATACAATAATTCAAGATTTTTTTTCTGGAATAATGTCCCAGACATTATGCAAAACGCCTGATGCCTCAGTAATTTAATATTGTAAAACTGCCTCTTCAGTATTACTGCGTCTATTTGACCAAAGATTTTACTATTTCTGTATTGTAAGCGCAAGAAACAGCCATGATGTACAAATAAAGAGTTCATAGCTAAATATAAATGCACATATTGTTCTGAAAGTAATATAATATTTTAAGAACTCAAGCGCAGGTGAAAAGCGTGGTCTCATGAAAAGGATCTTTTGATTGTAAGTTTAGTAATGATGGATGTTAATAAGGGTTTAATTTAAATTTACTGAAAAGATAATTTTAAAAATTCTGTTTATTACAAAAACTGTTAACAAAATTTCTTAGGAGGCATTGTAGAGATACCTCCCACTATGAACGAGCCCCAAGTTTACTTGCCAAGAATTTTGTGAGCAAAATGCACAGGCCTTTCAACAGTGTAAATAGTTCAGAACTTGGCTACTTTACCTCAACCTTTAGCTTAGCCAAACGAAGTTATTAACCCACGAAGCTTTTACTAAACCCATTCCCTTTATTGATAAAAATAACTTTTAATATTTATCTTTAAGCAGTCTGTCTGGCTAAAATAAGTAAGTTTTATCAACAATAGTTACCATAATAACAGTTAAGCCAATAATATTTATAATACACATAATAATATGTATAATATACATACATGCTTGAAAGTAGTATGCTAGTTAAGTACACATGCATAAATATTTCTATACATACACAAACACAAACGCTCAGAGATTACCCCCTTCCACCCGCACCTCAGCTAGTAGTCGCAATATCTCGCTGAACTCGTTGAGGCAGTCTTAGGTCTAAGTGCGAGTGAGCGCGCAATATGCTTCGCCCTGCTCGCACTTTTACGTCAACCAGTGCAGTAAGATATTGCGACTCCATTAACGTACTGCATTTCATATGCTCACGTGCTACAAACTAGCATGTGTATTACAACAGGCATTAGGGATTATTTATGCTACACCGAGCCGGGCACGAGCATTCGAGCAATTTCAGTAACATTTTACTCGGCTCGGAGACGGACGTCGCACGGTGTAGCATAAACACTCGATGTCCGCGTCATATAAAATGTTAGTGAAGTTTTGAATCCGTGCCTCGTCCGGGGCACGGCTCGTGTCCGCCTCGGTGGAGCATAAATAATCCCTTTCTCTATTTTACCCACTTACCTAAGCACTGCAAGCATTATGACATCCCTTAAAAACCCAGTGATGAATTCATTTCAGAACGTAGTGCTATTATTTAGTTCATTTTACATAATTTGATTGAATATCATGATTTTCCCATAAATATAGGTGCTCTAAAATTAAAATCTCAGAGCTCTTTGGCTAATAAATTAATACAGAGTATGAATGTATAACAACAACGACAAACAGCATACTAAGCAGTGTTCAAAGGAAGATGCTTGATAACGATCGATTAATTAAGGTCAAGGAAGTGCCGGAAATTAGAAGTTCCCCGGATTTTAGGATAGAAGAAATCTCGAAACCTTAACGAGTTCGTAGATTAGTTGATCTTTGTTAAACACCAGAATCATATATAAAACAAGTATACTGTACCGAATGGCAAGGATTTTCGAACATACATTAGTGCAAATAAAGAACGTACAATTATTGCGTATCTTTCCTTTATCTTTTTACAATTTTCGGGAAATTTCATAAAACCCAATATGAAAAAGACAGTATTACAAATACTTTCACATATGGGTATTACAAACAGTTCATTCAGATTCAGTTGTAACAGACGCACAAATAAACGGAAGAAATCTTACAAAAGTTAAATTATCTTTACACAGTGGAAAAAAATGATAAAATAATTATCTTAATACTGAGGATCTGTATATTGTTGAGGGACAACTTAAGGATAATCGAAATCATAAATCTGACAAAGTGCGTTCAGATTACAATAAAGGTAGATCAAAAATTAATTTATTAATAATTGTATTTATACGGACAGAAAAAATCTAGAGCAACCATCATTATTTTAAACAGAAGCATTCACTCTTTTTGCCTTTTAAAAAGAACGCAACGATTTCCGTAAATTTTGCACGTAATAAAAGTTATTTACAGTAAAAGGACGACTTGGGAGTGGTTACAAATAAAAGCTAACAAACATGCAATTAAAATTAATTAAAATATAATTAAATAAAACGCTCTGTTAAGCACAGGGGATAAGATGGACTGCATAGCAAAGATCAAGTTTTATTATTATTAGTACAAGTTAAGTTGTCTATTAGAACGATATTATCTTGACAAATAGCTCTAATTCCCGTACAGATTCCATCTGAATTCAAAGCCTCTACCGTTTGAATACATTCGTCCGGCACATACGTGCCTGGCATACATTCATAAATGTATCTAGTAAAGCATTCCTTCAGGACTGTAACTTGGAATACAGATGCATAAACCGAAAGCGGATTTATAGCCTGGATACTGGATATAGCCTGGAGCCATGCATGCGATTGCTTCATTTGCTTCATGGTTTCATGAAATAGTGTAGTGTTTTTATTCAATGAAGCAAGGCAAATAATAACGAATTATATTTCGGATGACTAACGGCTCATAGAGACCATACACGATCAAGTGAACTTGTCAAGGTTGCAGTTTGACTTGACGCGGCATCCAGTGTGCATGAGGTAGCTATATGGCCAGATAGCTATACCGTAGCCATACACGATCAAGTTTACTGGATACTACGTCAAGTCCGCTGCAAACTTGACAAGTAGGTACACTTGATCGTGTATGGCCTTCATTAATATAGGGATGACTGACGGTCACTACATCCGTAAGATGTTACCAACGTGTAAGAAGTAATTTAATATGCCTGCACAAGCACGAAATGAAGATAAATCACGTAATGAATTATGTCTGTCACCCAATATATCTTCATTAAGTTTTAATTCTTTATCTTTTCATTAAATCTTGTATCTTGTAAACATTCGTACATTTAAAATTATGTGAACTGGAGCAACAGAAGCAATCACACTTTGCGAAGAAAAAATACTGTCTTAAAGGCGATACAGTTATTTCTTTATTTTGTTTTGCCTATCTTTTACTGTAATAAAACTCAACTGTCTGTCTGTCTGTTTTCTGTCTAGGCATCACATGAAAATATTTGAATGGATTTCGATGAGAATTAATGAAATTGTTAGTAATCGGGTCATATTTTAGGAAACTTTATCCCAGAAAATTTTCCTCTAAAAGTTTCCCTGGGAAACGGGATGAAAGTTTATATGGAATATTTTTAAAACATCAACCGATTTCCTGTTTGGCAGCGAATCCTTGTTTAAATTGATGGGATACATCAGTTCAGTTTGTCAAAATTTTACAACAAAAAGAAAAAATACAAATTAATGTGAATATTTCTTATTTTTCAAAACTCGCTCGTAGGTTTCAGTACTTAAATAAATAACTAAACATAAGTGCCTCAATATAAATTTACCGTTCCTTTTTCTGCAAGAGGTACAAATAAGGTAAAAAATAATTTTCGTATGCGAAGCTGAGGACAACAGCTAGTATTTGATAAGTCGCTTTGAAGTTGAGATGACATACTTAGATTGACATCGTAAAAGTGGCTGTTGAGTTAAAAAATTAATCCAAGAAACTTTGTAACAAGATAACAAGTCAAAATTAGTTAGATCAACAAAAACATTACCGCAATTTAGATATAGCTACTTCCCTAACTTTATCATGGACCCTAAAGTTACTCACAACAAACCCATTTACTCATTATTAAACACGTCCTTCGCCTCAGGCGTTTATTTCGCATTAGTGTCGAAAATACGTTGATTAATGAGTAAAATGCATCGATATGCAGATTTCTTAATTAATCCTCAGTTTACAAATGAAACAATGAATTCAATCTCTCATACCACTGATGTTTCGAAGCAAATAATTTTATTGAAGACTAGGAAATCGCCCTCGCTTCGCTTGGGGAAAAACAGTAACAAAAAAATTTAATATAGCCTATGTTACCCGGGGATAGTGTAGCTTCCCAACAGTGAAAGAATTTTTCAAATCGGTTCAGTAGTTTTGGAGCCTATTCAATGCAAAGATACAATCAAATTGTTCCTCTTTATAATATTAGTATAGATAAATCCTTTGTTTACTGATTTGAAAAAAAATCTGCAAAGGTCATTTCCGTACCTAATTATTTTTTTCTGTAAAATTTTTCCTTTTTACTGATTTTTGTGCAAAATTTATACATAAAAACTGTATCCATTGGTAACAAAAATATCAATAATCTCTTTATAATATTATCGTTATAGATAAAGTAATAACGATGAGATATAAAAGCAGCGCTGTATTTCTAAGCTTGGATAAGCAGTCAAATTAAGGAATTATGACTTCTTAATCTCCAATTATGCGAACGTAGATGAGTTTCCAATGTTCTCGAACTTTGAGAGTTTGTTCAGCGGAAGATTAGCAAGATAGATAGATAGATAAACTCTTTATTGTTTGCACACCACAAAAACACATAAAGACATTAAACTAAGAAAAAAATTACAAAGCAACAGGCAGCCTTATCACTTCGTAGCGATTTCTTGCAGGCAACTCATCAAAAGAATAGCACATACATGTAATAATCAAGAGAGTATCGGCGTACAAATTCAAGGAAAACAGCAAAGACAGAAAAACAAAATTAGATGATTTAGTTTCCAGATAAATATAGAGCAATGAAGTTTAAGAACAGATTATATGCATATACATTTCATATACATAGATCTCATCAGTATGTCATGTTTAAAAAAAGAAAGTTAATGGTAAAATAAACTTAATGGCTTCAACTCATTATTAGTTCTCTATAGAGTACGGCTCTCTTATCTCGGGTTTTCAGGGATTATAAGTACCCTAGATTAGATCCTATTCTAGATTATGCAGATCTGTCTGTGTACTGTCACAACAGGTAGACTTACTTCCTTCCTGAAAGAACTTAACAAACATCATATGTTTGTTACAAACATCATATGTTTGTTAAGTATATTTAGTAGGATTACAACGCATAGTATCCAACGACGATCAGGCAATGATAAGATTTTAGAAAATAATGTTAAAATATATAGGTATAATATCATCAATATATAGGTATAAGGTCAAAATATATAGGTGGTCAAAATCATCACAATTAGAACCTTCATCATCACGATCACTTGTTGTAAAATAAGTACGTGTACTAAAGTTTTTAATTTTGACCTCAAATGTTACAGATTTTATGGTCAATAGCCATTAAACTTATTTTACGTACATAATAAGCTACATCCATCAATATGAACAAATTCTAAATCTTCGTCATATAGGTATTACGCTTTCAAATAAGTGCCTAGGTACTTCTGTAATACATTAGGATTACATTCATTTGATCGCCTTAGTATTCTTTTATCGAAGTGTATACGAAAATCGTAACGACTATGTGGATATTGGTAATGGACTCACGTTCTTAATCCCGAGTGTGGCATGCCCTTATTACTACTGCCTTACCTTACGGGATCTAAACCAATTTATAGCAATTCTTGTAATTGAAAATTTTATGGCTAATTTTGTTAGAAAATTTCTTTTAAACTCATTGGGAATTAGGTTATTTTGGTCTAGATTGAAAGCACTTTCAACATGAAATCGGTAGTGCTACCATCATTATTAAAGCTACTCGTAGACTTATTTATTTTATTGAATACTAGGAAATAGCCCTCGCTTCGCTTCGTGAAAAATAGTAAAAAAAATATATAATATAGCCTATGTCACCCGGGGATATTGTAGCTTCCCAACAGTGAAAGAATTTTTCAAATCGGTTTGATAGTTTCGGAGCCTATTCAATGCAAACAATCAAATCTTTCCTCTTTATAATATTAGTATAGATATTAATCTATGTCAGATTTTTATTTATTAAAATAAAAATAATAAACAATAAAAACTGAAACTGAATTCAAAAGGCTTTGAAGCGGCCTGAAAAGCGCCAGTGAGGGGGGTCCTATGTCCAGCAGACTTGGATTGATTGGAGTGATGGATGGATGGATCATCAACATACTGAAACATACATGTTTTTCCAATTAATTTGGTCAAAATGCACAGTTCAAAATGTTACAGACCTTAACTATACAGACACAAATTTAAAGTTACTGATGGCAAATTTTGTCAAAATTCAAAGTCGTTTTTCATAATAATAGGTATCACTCATGTAACACCGATTCATGGATGATTTATACATGTCCGTCATTTTTTAGGGTTCTGAAGAAAAATCGGAACCCTTATTGTTTCTTTATGTCCGTCCGTCCGTCCGTCTGTCCGAGGCATAGCGCCGAGACCCTTAGTGCATTGCGCGTAGCCTAACTCGCACTTGCCCAGTTTTCTTTATCTACCACCGTTCCAAAAAAGTGCTATGTAATGCAGAGAAGAAATGGCAAAAGAAAGAACAAAAACACAGATTACAGTACAATAGTTTTAACAAAAGTTGATAGGGTACTGGATATTTTATAGTATAGACAGGAATAACGTGCGAGTGAGGGGGAATGATAATTTCCGCAATTTTGGATTCGTTTCTTTAATGGCGCGGCATATACGTAACTAATACCAATAATTAACTTTGTTAGAATTAACTACATAGTGATGTAGTTAGTGGATTAGTCGTAAAAATACTTTCTGCAAAGTGGGGTGTTGTGTTACTGTGAGTCGACTTCGTGTCGCCAGTTCAAACTTATCTGAAACTATGTTCATTGTACAATTCAAGTTTATTAGTACATTTATTCAGAACTTTGACTCATATATTATTATTATAATACTCGGATAGTATATTATAATCATTGTAAGAATTAACATCTTTCAATATCCACTCATAACAGAATCATTACACTAACCATTACACTCCACTCATAACATTAATAACAGAAATAAGTAGCATTCTAGCTACATACTATTAAACTTCCCTAAATAATTGGTGTAATTTTGAAAATCTTATTAAAGTTACAGGCAATCGATGCATAAAAGTTATAATAATATCATATACACAACGCTCTAAATTGCCTTATTACTCAAGCCGCTAGCGACGTACATGTAAATAAGATGTAAATATTCCGATCTTTTCTTTCCATAATCTCTTTTCGTATTAGTTGGTTGCCTTTGTCCTAATATTGTTTAAGGTCCAGGTTACCGCACAGTCATTTTAATAAGCATTTATTTAAGTGTATTCTTATTTTCTGAGCTTTTTAAAGCTATGTATAACTACTTTAATTTGATAAAAACAATACTTAGTTTTCCTTTTAAATTCATCATACCATATTTTTTACATGTACACCGCCTATCACCTGCACAGATTAATCAAAATATTTACCTTGCTTCAAGCTAAAGTCCATAGTTAAAACTATTTTTATTTTTAACTAAACGAAGGCAAAGTGATAAAAAATAAAGCGTTTACGTATTTGGACTCTCGGAAGTCCTTTCGAGTGAGTTTTAATCCGCTTAGACAAAGTTAAATCGACGCTCGTCTTGCTAATGAACCAACTTTGAAAGAATAACAAAGTTTGCTTTTCTCGTTACTTTAGATTTTTAAACGTCTATTACGTTCAGTGGAAGCTTACAAGAAAACTTTAGCATTTCTTCTAGAGCGCCAGAAATAATTCGGTACTCAAGCTTTTTTTGGCTGACAACGCGTCGGTGATGTTTTCACCGACGCGTGCTAAAACCATAGTGCCACACACCAAAAACATGGTGCTACATCAAAATAAAAGCGAACCTCTTGGAAGTGCAAAGAACCACTCAAAGGATGTCATTTTGAGCCTTAGCCTGTATTAATGCCAATGGCGGTCGTTTCGAAAACATTATGAATGAATTACTCTTTTTTTTTAAATAAATGATTTAAATTTCCATTTGTTTTTATTGTTTCCTTACCTTTAAAATTATTCTATCAAAGGGCAAAAGGTATTTTTGATAGTAAGACACTTAAATGATCCACTAGCCTGGATTTAAAAGTCTACTCTTCTTATTATCGAAATTGGGGTGGATACTTCAAGAGTTTGTAGTTTGGTAAATGACTGAGATAACTACTAACATTTTTATGAGATTTTGTAGGTAATATCATGTTATTTAATAATAAATAATAAAATAATAATATTCATAGGACATTTTCCCAACTTTTTAGCGAAATTAAATGAAAAAGGGTAATTTTTTCAAAAAAAATTAACTTATTTTCTTTTTAAAAAATGTCGCATTCAGTTTTAGGTAGATTTTATACCTCGAATAGATAAACTATGAAAACAGCTAGTAAATACAAAAAACAGAATGAAAATAAATGTAAAAACAAAAAAGATATTTCGAAAATAGTGCAAAAAGTCAGGTTTTTCTACAAAAAAATTAAAAAGCTAATAAAAAATAAACCAAACCGATAAGACCTTTACTTAAATGGTTTTTGTCGATAGTTTTGTCCAGATAATCAATAGACGCCGGGCGGTCACTTCGCGCTGGGACACCCTGTATATTGTATCTATAGGTATCCATAGCTGATGTTCATAGGTAGGACAGCCACTTGCAACCAGGTGGGTCGTCAGCTCGGTTGCCAGCTGTTTCAATAAAAGAAAATGTGTGCAATTCACACGTGGTAGAAGTGAAACTTTCCAAAATTTTGGTTTCAAGATAATGAGATGAAAAAGCAATAAATCGAATCTTCTACCTTATTCCTCGCGCCATCTATGAATACAACTTAGCACTTTTTAAAAGATAACCACGAACATAAGAAAAAGAAAACAGAGGTAACTAACGCCATCTCTTAACATAATATGAAGAGTAAAATGAGCAGCTAGCGCCATCTATCTAGCAATAAAACGAATCTTCTATCTTATTCCTCGCGCCATCTATGAATACAACTTAGCATTTTTACTGTCTGTATAATCGGTCGGTCGATCGACAGATATTAAACAACGAAAATGAAATTCTTATTTTTTGTTGATAACTTCTTTGAAAATATTTAAAAGAACATTTGAAAGTATTTAAAAACAGTATAAAAATAAAACTATAAAAAAAGGAATAATGAGAGACGCGAACCTGCGCATCAGGTATTGTGTATCTACGTCCTGACCATTGAGCTACGGAGAAGTTAGATTCAACGATGAAATTAGCAGTTATATTATATGCATGCTTATAGTATGTATATTTCTGTCTCATTCTTTCCTGGCTTCATCCTACACATTTTTGTATTTGTGTCTCTTACCTGTCGTTTTTTCCGTTGCATCCGGTTTGAAATCACAACGATTCTAAAGAAGTTTCACTTCAAAATGTATAATAATATAAAATAATATAATAAATTATAATTAATATTTATTGGGTAGTTAAAGTTATGTCCTCGACTAGCGACGACCAAATTTAATCTATTAAATTCACTTTAATAACGTAACACATACACGTAATTTACTTTGAACTTTTGAAACAATCTTACATAAGATTAATAACAACATGAAATAAACAATACAGTGAAACCTGGTTAATTGGGATCTCAAGGGACCAAGACATATGTACCAATTATTGAGGGTTTCCAATAATCCAGTTTTTCAATTAAGCAGGTTTAAAATTATAGTTGTCTCAATTACAGAGGCCCCCGCTTACAGAGGTTGAAATGTGCCGTTATTCCATTTTTAGAGGTTGAAATGTTAATAAAAATGCGTATTTTTGGTATTATGAATTTAATGTAGATATGAATGTGACCTGTCAAAACATGGAAACATGTCAAAACGTGTTAAAACCTGATTAATTTGTCTCACTTATACAGGTATTTGAGCTACAGAGTCTCAATTATAGAGGTAAACATCGAAAAAGTCTTAGAATTCAAACCTCATTTAACCAGGTTCAAAAAGTCCCATTAACAGAGGTAATTTAATGAAAAAGAACCGGGACCTCATTGCAACTCTCAATAATAGAGGTTTCTCACTTATCCAGGTCCCACTTAACCAGGTTTCACTGTACAATAAAAATCCAATCATCCTACTCTCTAGCAGATTCCTCGCGTGGGAGCAATTCTACAGTAAGAAGTTCACGTTACGAGAAAAATACATTGTTTTGCGGATACAGTAGTATACCAGTTGGTATACGGCTGCAGTTTGCTCGGTCTAATAATAATAACAAGTATACATTTATATTTTTAAGTCCTCTGAAACTAAATGTTCTTAATTATTGTTCTGCAACCAAGTTAAACTTAGTTTTTTAAATCAGTTCGAAAAATACAAGATTTGTAGACCGAAAATCTATCGACGAATATTTATTATTATCTTTCCTTTACAAACGGAAGAAAGACACTACGCGACACTACTACGCGAATCGCAAAAAAACTCGTTTCCGTAGTCAATGTGACAGGTTCACATACCGTATAACGTATACATTCCGTATACATTCCGTCATAACGTATAAATTTTTTAACGAATCGTCAATGACAGGTCGTGTGAATCAGCCCTTAGAAGCAATTTTTTCGTCACATTACATTACACATACGACGGATCTATAGCCCAGTTAACAGTGACCCAGCCATCCAGGCGAGGGAATGTGGGTCTGACAGCCGAGGCAGACATTTTATATGACAAATAAATGTTTGTTTTCGGGTCATGAGTGGCCGTGATATATAATTTGCATATGTCAACCAAAACGTGGAATCCTAGGTATTACGGTAAATCTGGATCAAAATAAAGGCCAACCGAGCATTTCAGTGAGGGTGCAATAAAGGCAAGGACTGATGGCGAAATTGTTAGGGTTTGTTTTAACGAAGTAATGCTAAAAACTGATACAATGATACAATCAAAGTAAAACTTTATCTTTTTAATTATAAACTTTACAATAATAAGTTATTATGTATGTTGGTGTACAATAAAGAGTTTTGTTATTGTTGTTGTTATTAAAAATGGAGTAGAAAATACTATTCATGTACAATAAAATTTACTTAAAAAACTAAGCACACCTTTAAATTGAGATCGAGGCAACGTGTTTTCTCTCTTTGAAACGTGTGTTAACTCTTTGAAATACTGGGTTCGATTCATACTTATTGTACTCTCGCGTGTGTAAGCATTAAAACCTCGCCTACTAACTCTGCTCAGAGGACAATAACCCGCTCTGTTCTAACCCTTCAGTAAATAAACTTCTAGAAACTCATTATATTCACAAATTTAAGTTTGAAGAAAGAAACTTTGATTGTTCAAAGTCAAATTCATCTGATTGTTTCAGTTACGCTGACAATGTTTTACTATCCTTAAAAAAACAAAAGTAAGTTGGGCTCTATCTTGAGTAGAGTCCATACGCAATAACCTTAATTCACACACACACACACACGCACGCACACACACACACACACACACACACCACACCACACACACAGTGAGAGAGAGAGAGAGAGATAGACATGCACACTTTTATTTTTTGTCATATTTACAGTACATACATTTTTTTAAGTTTTTTTTTAATATACAATTTTTAATATACAGTTTTCTTCGGTCACTAACCGGATACAAATTCTACAAACACAAACTGCCATTGAAAACTAAGCTTATGCTGATTAATACCCTTGTGTTTCCAATTTTTTACCATGCAGATGTTTGCTACTCAGATTTAAGTGAAGAATTTCGTCATGAACTAAAGTGCCTACTGAACAATTGCTTTCGATATATTTTTGGTTTGCGCAACTGTGACCACATTTCTCAACTTCGCTCTGACCTAAAGTGGCTTACAATCGATATACAATATTAATTCGTCGTTATCATCCAACCGTCCGTCGTTATTATCTCTACCAATCCGCACTGGAGCAGCATGGTGGAGTATGCTCTCCATAAGAGGAGAGACTCGTACCCAGTAGTGGGCCATTAATGGGTTGAAGGCAGCCATCCAACTACAGTATTATACATAAGCATACAATGCAAATAAATAATTTGAATTTACATTGAAATACGTTTAGATTTAATTAAGCAATAAATAATAGTGCTTTATTATTATTCTATCAGGCAACCATTCGTGGAACCCTAAAATGAAAAACGTAACACAAAACTGACAATGCTTGAGGCGTACTAAGAATTTAATTATTTTCGTCACCGGATCTCAACCTACATCTTATTTGTGAATAGGTTACCTAATTAAATTGGAAAAAAATATTCTTCAAATATAAAGCGAGTAGCTCGTAATATTAAAATGAAAAATAATTACACGTAGAAAATGTGGCTTTTGTTGTAACATTCCAATGAAATCCTTAACAAGCTACATATTTTATTCAAGAAAATGTAAATTGTTATTTAAGAAAAAGTGATTAAAGTTAAGATAAATAAATAAATAAGTAAAAACTATTTTCGTTGAGCACTTTTAGCGTGGTGGCTATTGCCTATTAATTTTACCATATATTGTTAAAGCGGGAGAACAAAAAATAGCACAATGAGTAATGGAAAATCTCAAGAACTCATTCCTAGACGAATTCTTTATACATCTTTTTATCTCTCCTTGTCATAGCGCTTTGAGAAAACGTCGGAAGGAAGCTCAATCCACAGTTTACATATACGGCAGAAAGGATTGTGAATATTTCCATTATGGATTTCTAGAGATTGATGGGGATAGGATCTCTCTTCAGTAAGCTGTGTGCTCATAAAATGGTACTTAATACATTGCATATACCTTTATATATCAAACTCAATTGCTGTTAAAAATAGATACTATTATGTTACTAGGGAAGGCAGCGGCGTAAGGGTTAACCGAAGCCAGAGTATGATTAAATTCACAAAAAACTTTTGCGTGTGGAACAAAAGAAAATAAAATAATATTTAGAATGTCTCTAGGGACTACTCTCAAGGGTTATTAGGACAACAATTCATAGGTCACCTTATTTATAATGGGAAAATATTATGTATAATAATAGATATTATAAATTATAATAGTACTTTATCACGTCAGCTTTCCAATAATAAGAATTCCATTAGGAACTACGATGACGAAACTTCTACATAGAGGCACATTAACGGACACCTTCCTCTTTTTGCGTATTGGGTTAATAAAAGAAGATTGCACTTTCATCTCACTTAATTGGTGAGAGAATGCAATGGTTTTTATGACTTCCTCGGTGATGCACAGTCACGTGCAATAATATATATACATTGTCACGTTTTCAAAAATATCTAAACTTGTAACAATCCATAAAGAAGTGAACGACAATTCGTTCAAAATTAACTAACCATTAAACGATGTCAAAATAAGGTATACACGTTTATTCCACATTTATGTAATCAAACCAAAATCATAAATAAATTCACACTTCGAATATCATTTTTAACTATCCATGACAATTTCTATAACATGTATACAAAATGTATACATGTAATAGACATTGTCATGGCTACATTAAAATGATATTGGAAGTCTATACTTACTTTTGCCGTGAAACTTACTAGAAACGTGCTAGAAACTATTTAGGCCAGTGCCGATACCTCTGAAAACGATAAAAAAATGAAAAAAAAATTAGTAGGATAAAACCCATTGCAAAAGGAAGAAAATACAACAAAAATGAAAGGAAAATAATTAACGGGCGATCTGAGGTCGGGAAGTGGGGAGGGAGGGTGGGTTTAAGTTTACCCTTAAAACGGTTTATCTCAATTTCTGACAAAACTACAAGTCTTATGGAAAAAAGTTAAACAGCAAAGTTGTAGGTAATAAAAAGGTCTACAACTTTTGTATTTGCGCTTTTTTACATAACCTCAAAATTTATGTGAAAAATTCAAATAACCAAGTTTTTGGTTTTTTATTTTTCACAAAAATATTATTTTCTTCACGAAATTTGGTGGAAACTTATCTTTTTATGTCCCAAACATACTGTAATTTTTTTGATTTAAAATATTTCTTTTTTCGGCTTATTTTGACTTAATATCGAAAAAGCACCCTAATTTTCAATCGAAAATTCACCCGTCAAAATATCAGCTTTTTCAAAAAAGTTGGTGTTTTTTTTGTTCATTGAAATCTCTACTTTTTGACGGTATATAAAAAAATATACACTACAATAATAAATTTTCTGAAAAAATGCAATGAAACGACAACTATTTTCGCATGTTTTTTGGAATCTTTATGTTTTATGGATTTTTTGCATAAAACATACGTTTTAATTTAACATGGATTTTTACGTTTTTCGATTAATTAATAATAATAATAATAATAATAATAAAATGTTTTATTTGCTCTCACAACATGATCTTAGCTTATAGTAAACTTAAAATACCAACAAAATAAAGAATTTACAACCAAAAGTTCTACTTTGTGAGAGCTTGGTGCCTGAAGTAGGTATCCGAAGAACCTGAGTTACAGGTCACCAATGCCATCCCGCGGACAGATTTAAGGTAGCAATGTCTTTTATTTCTATTTTAGTATTTTGTGTGTGTGTGTGTGTGTGTGTGTGTGTGTCTATTAATTAAAGTGTAAATTTTAATAAATAGCTCAAAATTGTAGATAATTATTAAAAAAAATTAAAGACTCTAATCTGAATATTTTTTGCAAAAATAGTTGTCGTTTCAGTGCATTTTTCGTAGTAATGTATATTTTTTATATACCATCAGAAAGTAGAGATTTTAACAAATAAAATACATTGTAACTTTTTGAAAAAAGCTGATATTTTGATGGGTGAATTTTCGATTGAAAATTAGGGTGCTTTTTCGATATTAAGTCAAAATAAGCCGAAAAAATAAATATTTTAAATAAAAAAATTACAGTACTATAAAAAGATAAGTTTTCACCAAATTTCGTGAAAAAAATAATGTTTTTGTGAAAGATAAAAATAAAAAACCAAAAACTTGAAATTGTCATGGATAGTTAAAAATGATATTCGAAGTGTGAATTTATTTATGATTTTGGTTTGATTACATTATTGTGGAATAAACGTGTATACCTTATTTTGACATCGTTTAATGGTTAGTTAATTTCGAACGAATTGTCGTTCACTTCTTTATGGATTGTTACAAGTTTAGATATTTTTGAAAACGTGACAATGTATATATATTAATGCACGTGACTGTACATACATTGAATTTTATTCGTTCCTCTATTTATGTCTTATGCACGTAAGAAAACGGTTACATCTTTAACCTTTTACTATTATACGTTTTCATATTCATATAACTTAACCCATTTGTTACTAGCGCTTGATATACGGATCAATGTACAATATAAATTATTTAAAAAAATGCGGTCAGTTTCAAATAGTATTGTTAATTTATTCTATTAGGTGTATGATTCCTTCGTAACTAGATGTAGTTTGTGCTCAAATTAAACGTTTCAATAAAATTCTACGAGCATATTTCGTGCTTTTTTGACAAGAATTTTGTTAGTTATAAAAATCTTGCAAAAACATGTTAAATTAGCTTACTCTTATTATTTTTGTAATATATATTTATTGATTTCTTTTTTCAGAATATGGTACTAAATTGACTTAACTTAGTGTTTCGTATTTCAAACGATAGTAATAAAGACTACCATGTTTTGTAAATGAAGAGCAAAATGCAACTATTATTTTTTTCTCTAAATACTCTAATGTACCTGACTTTAGGAAGTCTCCGATGCTCGTGAATATCATTAACACCAAAGGCATTACTGATGCATACATATTTGCCAATAAAGATACATGGAACCTGTATTATTACTTCTCCGGGTTCTAGGATACTTCTACTTCTAGGGTGGTACCTAGTTAGACAAGCATGCTAATAAAACTACCTGCACACTTGCGAACATTCCTAATTGAATGGATAGGATGGAAAATCAGCAAGTTTCATCGCGAAAAGTTATATCCGTAACAAATTTTTACTTTAATTTGTACTAGTACCCGTAAATATTCTCAATATATCTTACATGTAAAAGGCTTATAAGCCAGCAGGGAGAAATTAAGATTTAGTGAATTTTAATGATAATTTTTGATGATTGAAAAATTATAAACTAAGTTGAACAAAAGTCAGAAAAATTAACCCTATAATGAACCGTTACTGTGCATTTGCAAAAAAAAAATCTTATAAATTCGTATACCTCAAAATGTGTTACAATCAAAAAGGTTAAAAAATCGTTAAACAATATTACTTTTAGCATCCTCTTTAAAAATTTGTATTTAACGTGCTTTATTCATTAGTCTAACGTAATATGTATGGGTCAAATATTAAAAGCTGAATTAGAATTATTTCCTCATCTTTCAAGTGTTTTGGGTGATGTTGCCTTCGAAAGTCAGTTGGTTAAGCTGCCCTGATCCTAGTTTTACTTAGCTGTTCAACGCAAGTATTGCCTCCCAACACAGCAAAAAGGTATCCACTCACCTTGGCTGAAGGCTGGAGCTGGCGTTGCTGATCGGAAGTTCTAGTGATGCTCCCACTGCACTCCTTCACTGTCTCGATTTATAAATCTTCTGTTGAAGCCGTAAGCAACTTACATTCAGAGCAAATTCTCAACTGAAGCCGAAATTGATCGCGTACCGAGCGAGTCAGGGCCCATTTGCGACTGGAATGGTGTACCGCGCCCGCGCACAGCTCACCACCCACCAATCGTAGTTTTTGCAGATACCCTCAAACCACGCCAGAAAAAACAATAACGTGAACAAAGTGATTAATACAAATGACACAACCGCTTGGTTAGCTGGCTTTAACTAAAAAGAAAAGAAAAGAAAAGTACTCGTATCATCCAACAAAATTTCAAGTAGATCCCGAAACAAGATATTCAAATTCTTTTCAGAACACACAAAGACGGCAAGTAGAATAAAAGTTATGATTACCATAGTACGTAAAATTCAATCCGCACTGGAGCGAATTTTGCTTCAACGTGAAGAGCACTCGCGAAATCCCTCGCTCGCTATTTTTACTGCCTGACCTGACCTGAGTGTACTGCTTCGTTATTTCAATTGCTCCATCGAAACTTATTGTTTGCGTTTTTGTAGCTGTACTGTTTACATGCGCAATTTTTGGGTCTCTCTGTACTCATAATCGCCCTGCCTTCATTTCTGAAAACCTCAGACTCAAAAAAAACTAAAAAAAAATCATTATTGTCACATTTCACTTGTGAAACGATTAAAATACAACAAACATTAAATTATACTTACATATCTACTATTAATAGATATTAATACTTTTCCGGGATCTTTATACATCCTCACACACATTCAAAATAATATTATAGTAGGATAGCAGGATAATAAATCAGTCTAATTCTAAGCGGATTAAATCCGCTATTTCTGAGATTAGCGGGAACAAAGGAACTGACGAACAGACGAAAATTATAAAAGAACATTGTTATGAGAAAAAGAAGAATGGATATATTGTGTTAATATAATATATTTTTAAAGAAATTGTAAGTCAGTACACCATTCCATCGTGGCAATCAAAACATAATCATTTACCAATTATTGTATTTTTTGTTTGTTTTAAGAATAAAGAGTAACAACTTAAATATTTTTTTTTATAATTACATAATAAAAATCCCGAATAATAGTTTTTTTTTTATCGATCAGCAGGGACATTAAAATAATACATTACAATCACAATGCCGACAGATAAAATCATTGACGTCAAGTTCAAAAACAACGTAATGGTTTTAGAGCCACAGTGTTGGTGCTCGGGAAACATTCGGGAAATAAATATTGACGTTGGGATATAAATGTGTTTCGTTTTTAATTTCTGTCAGTTTTAGATATACGTGTACACATTGAAATCTCGATAGTGATTTAAGTTATTATAAAATCAAAAAAAATCTTCTCAGAAGTTTCTTGCCACTACTCCTTTTACTTTTTCTGGCGAAAGACTGACGAAAAGTGGTAGTCAAACCCGATGTAGAACGAAACAATCATTTAGTATTTAGTTATTCCTATGCTTTGTGTTCTTTGCACCAAGTATATTCACAAAAAATATTTACCTTCTTATTAACTAATACCAAATGCATTAATATAATTGATTATTTAATGGCCAAAACAAATATTGATTGATTATTCTATCAGTAAAACTATTCGTTGTAAATCTGCCAACAGCGCTAGCATGGATCCGTAGTCAATCAATCAAAGCTTATCTGGAGTACATCGGTGACTAAAATTACGTCCAATCCCTCAGTTATCTCAGTGTGACATAGAAACAATATTTAGTTATGCATTGCCAGCAGCTTCTAAAACATCTAAGCAGATTTAGATAATACTAAGCATATTATTATTTGTAACTAATAATGTAAACATCACGTGTGTTATTGGGATTATCATCATTCCAGGAATTTACCCCTAAATTTTCCCGAGGGCCAAAAATTTATATTAAGTCAAAGGGTTAGATTGATTAAGTTTTGATATAATTTGGTGGAATCAATAGAATGAAAATGAAATTTATATGATGCCTAAAAGATAACAATTAATAGTTAATAATTAATTTGCAATACGTAATTACTTTACAGTAAATGAAATACTCAAATATAGCTCGAAAACGTATCTCCAAAATTTAATAAAACGGGGCCAGATAGGTGTGACGACGTACGTGGAGGTTTCCGTCGTCAGAATAATTAATGGACTTCATTTTATCACAACAAAAGTATGTTTATATTTCGTTGAAATTTCACATAGCGTTTTTACACCCCTTTCATGTTATAGTCCAAGGTTTAGTCTACAATCCATGATTTTTTATTAAACATTGAATTATATTTTATTCATTATTAATATTCAAAAAAATGAAAGTAATGAATAGAAAGGATGAAGAAAAAAAAACTTAGGACTCAAAACTGAAGATTGGAATTTATGAATTGTGAATGAACTTAGAATGGAAGATTTATAAGCATTGAAAAAGGGGGATGATATATTGACGATTATACATTCAAAATGAAAGGTTACAAAGTAACGTAATATTACTTTTTTATCTATCTTGTCATTTGTAAAACACTGATATCATATTTACGATTTGACAAATTATGCCAATTACTGCACGACGACGATGCGTGATTCGTATTTCAAAAGTCTATATTTTGGCCTTTCTTTGAATACTGAGCGACTCTATCAATTTTGCAAATTAGTTTTCCTATCCTATTATCCTACGCTTTTGTCACTTCAAAAGGTGATGACAATCCTTATTATCCATTTTCGGGTTCCAAACTTTTTCTTTTAAGTTTTTTTTTATTTCCACAGTGGAATAAGGTAATTTTTATTTGTGGTTTTAGCTGCCCTAATTCTGCAGCGAAATGGCTGTTATTTCTAAATCAACGCAAAACTTATACTACCACAACTAACAACATGGCTTCGATGAGATATGCAAATGGTCTTCCTGAATCCTAGCCATGTTGTTAACCATGAAATACAATATATTCCTAATCAGAATTTTACAAGACTGGACGAGGACATAAAATTCAGTTTTATGTTTATGCAGTGGACAGTAAAATTACGTCACCATCTTCCCAGGACTAGAATGAGGTAATCACTTTTTAATACCCATATTACCAGCTATTACTTTAATAGATTTAACCTTTAGATTGAAGCTCCTAATACGTATACGATACTATACTTAGTCGATTTATTTGTAAGAACTAGACCTGCGAATGGAATTATAGGAAGCATGGTCTAAAACTAGAATACGCTTGTACCTAAGTATTAACAATAAGTAAAATATTTAATTTCTTCTTTTGTTTGGCTTTGAATTTTTAATAAGTGTCAATTAGTGTAATTAACATAATTCTCTGTATATATACATTATTATTACGTAATACAGTTAAAAAACTTAAATAATGGATGTAGATAGACGCGGGCCTTGGTTTCAACCAAATAACATCACCAATGACGTTATGACCGAAGGTGACAAAAATGAGTTACAGGCAAGTTACAGGTGTATTAGTTTAGGTAATATTAAATTAAAATAAAGCTATATGAACACCACGCAGAGTCATTAAAAGTTAAACTGATATTCGAATTTCGAACTTATTATAGTTACCAATAATAATATTTTTATTTTTCCATGAATAACAATATTTTTTGTCCCTAGTTTAAATTTAAGTACGTATCGTATATCAACACAATACATTGTAAGACTACAACAGACACAAAAATGAAGCATATTTATTATAAAGATTATACTATATGTAAGGGACTAAAATATATCTCAAGATCCAACTTCAATGATATACGATGAATGAAACATGTTTTATTACCTCAATAAAAAAGGGATAAAGCTCACGAAAAGCAAAAATCTACTTCTCTTCAGGCGCCTCATAATATTTTACAGATATTCCCTTGCGTAATATATTTTAGACTCATGGGTTTATGACAATATACAGTTTTAGGAGATCCCAATATATTAAATAATAAATTATTCCACGTCTTATAAGTCTTATATATATTCACCTCCAATGAGGTGAATTTAGCCCTAGAGAGATAACCTTATTTCAACCTACATTAAGAGTAACCAGGAGTAAAATTTACTCCAATGAAGAAAGCTCATGGAACAATAATTGATAAGTCAGTCAAATACATTTTTGTCTCAGTAATAAAATAAAACAGATTATTATTCTCATACAATAATAAAATTTAACAATAACATAATATATATTTGCTTTTAAGTAAGACAAAGGTCTGTATAAAGACATTAACTTCTGTACATAAAAGTTCAACAAAGAATGGTGCGGTTAGATAAACGGTTACTTTTCAAAACATGGGATTACATAATTAGTCCTATATATGCCTCAAGTTCTTCTCTTGTAATAAATATAAAATACGTTATAACCTATTTCTCATTAATTTTATATTTTTCTCTTTGTTTTTCTATTTCTTTATTTCATGTATGTTTAACCAATTATATCATCAATAAAAAAACTAAAAAAACATTCCAATGAAGACAAAGCATTTCTAGCCAGGGAATTGGAACCTGGCTATGTTTCTACCGGGAAGTTTTAGAAAATCTCCTATCATTTAGTCCCACCATTTCATATACTAAAAATAAAACACAGCATTATGAATCTATAATAACAATAATAATTAAAATGAAAAAAACCTACGTTATTGGTAGCTAGGAGTAAAATTTACTCACCTCTAATTCTAAAAAAGCTGTGGCGATCGGTATAAAGCTATTAGTAGTAGTAGGTATTCGCCGGTTCTAACTCAGGAGCTACAACCGGCATGTTGGGCAAATTGCTAAGTTCACGACCTTCGCTGCCTAGAACAAAAAAAAGTCGAGTTTGGTGTCAAATTGTATGTTTTCGACCATGCCCGATCGATTGCACTGATCCATTTTTTGCTAACTAGCGTAGAAACAAAGATAGCTTCAGCGTTGTATTAGCCCTACTTCGTTATCTAATGCCCTCATTAGGTCGTTAACTTGACCATTCAATAATTACAATGGGCTTATCGCTTCCTCGTACTCGACTTAACTATGACGCAGTGATTCATACTAACGAGGGGCACTGTTTTTATTACAAAAACACCATAATTTTTGTTCATCGTATTTATTATTCCAAATAAAATTGAATCAAATAAATTATTTAATCTTCCATCATTGCAAATAGTCTTGGCATGAAATATTTTCAAAATATCATACATAGATTTACCATGATACCTATATTAAAAATTATGCAATATCATGTTAGATTCGATCGAGATTATGTTCAGAATGTTTTATCGAAGGCTTGTGCTGTGATCCGTGCGCCCAAAGAAAAGAAGGAACTGCCTGCAGCCGCACCTTCAGTATTCGATCATTACAAAATTTTAAAAATACCTAACAATATCTTTGAACTAAAATCCCCTCCTAACAATAACAATACCCAACAACCTACCACCAATACCTAATACCTAACAATATCTTTGAACTAAAATCCCCTCCTATCCCCATCTAACTCCTGTCGAATAACTTTATTTGAAATTTAATGCATGTAAGTATGATATTCTGAAGCGCTCAAAGCACGGCGACTTATATCGGGGTGAGACCGAAGTTTGATGATAAGGCTGATAACTTAAGACTTACACATTCGAGATATGACCGGTATCATTGTCACCACAACAATTCACACGAAATGGCTTTTATTATGTCGGATGTGGTGACGGAATAAGATGTGCCTTTGTAAAGTTTACGTTGGATGGAAAATAGCAGAAAACAAGCCAGCGTGGTTATTGTACCATCAGTAGCCCCAGCTTGCGACGACAGAAATGAATGCGGAATCAAAGTTCCTTCTACCAGCATCTCAGTGATTGGCCTTGTTGCATAGGTCAAAAACCCGAAATTTATATCAATCCATAGATCCTATACGAAGTTAAAGAAGGACAAACTTATAACTAACTTATTCTTATTTTACTTATTCTTTTTTCTTGTACTCTTATGTTTATTATTATATGGCGTACAAACAATAAAGTATTAAATAAAATAAATAATAATAAATAAATAAACACATTGTTGTTTTTAGTTTAGAGTGATTTAATTACGTATCTTAATGGACCTTCCCATGGGAATGAGATGTTCTACCGCGGCAAAAAGTAGCCTACGTTACTCTTCAGCCTCCTAACTATCTCCACACAAAAAATCATACCATAAAATTGCTCCGTTTCAACGCGAACGTCAACGAGGGACAAACAAACAAACACTCTTTCGCATTTATAATATTAGTATGGATAGTTTTACCGCGGTAAAAAGTAGCCTACTTTCTTCTCTAGCCTCCTAACTACAACGTGAACAACACACAAAAAAACACACAAAAAGCACACACCACACCACATAAAAAATCATATCACAACATCGCTCCGTTATGACGTCAAAGAGGGACAAAGAACAAAGAAACACACTTTTGCATTTATAATATTAGTATGGAAATATGGATAAGGTTGATAGAATTTCTAACTATAAATTTATATCAATCCATAGATCCTATACAAAGTTAAAGAAGGACCAACACATTGTTGTTTTTATTATGGAGTGATTCAAGTACGCATCATAATAGATCTTCCCATAAGAATGAAATGTTTTACCGCGGTAAAAGGTAGCCTACGTTACTCTCTAACCTCCTAACTATCTCCACACAAAAATTCATACCATAGCATTCTCCGTTACGACGTGAAAGAGAGACAAACAAACAAACACACTTTCGCATATATAATATTAGTATGGAAGTATGGATATGGAGTTATTCAAATACGCATCATAATGGATATTACCCATGGGAATGAGATGTTTTGCCGCAGTAAAAAAGTAGCCTGCTCTAGCTTCCTAACTATCTTCACACAAAAAAATCATACCATAACACAAAAATAATAATATATCTCAACACAAAAAATCATATCTTAACATCGCTCTGTTACGACGTGAAAGAGGGAAAGCAAACAAACACTCGCATTTATTATATTAAGTATATGGATAGTATGGATACCTAATATTATTTTTGATCTAAAATAATTACTCCTTTTGAATAACTTTATTTGAAATTTAATGAATTTAAATATGATATTCTGAAGCGCTCAATCAAAGCACGGTGACTTATATTGGGTTGAGACCGAAGTATGATGATAAGACTGATAACTGACTTAAACATTGGAGATATGATCGGTATCGTTGTCACCACAACAATTCATACGAAATGGCTTTCATTATGTTGGATGCAGTGACGGAGTGAGATGTGCCTTTGTAAAGTCTACATTATGCGCTGGATGGAAAATAGCAGAGAACAAACCAGCACGGTTATTGTACCGTCAGTAGCCCCAGCTTGCGACGGCAGAGATGAATGCGGAATCAAGGCTCCTTCTATAGGTATCTCAATGAAGGTGGCTGGACCAATGCATCCGCAATATGTCTCTGAGACCACTCGTCTCCAATCTTTCAGCGATTGGCCTCGTTGTACAGGTCAAAAGCCCGAGGAATTGTCGGAGGCTGGTTTCTTTTACACCGGGCAGGGGGACAAATCGAAATGTTTCTACTGCGATGGAGGATTGAAAGACTGGGAAAGCGGCGACGTCCCATGGGAAGAACACGCACGTTGGTTCGATCAATGCGCTTACATTAATTTAGTAAAAGGCCGAGATTATGTTCAGAATGTTTTATCGAGGACTTTTTGTGTGATCCGTGTGCCCAAAGGAAAGAACGAACTGTCTGCAGCCGCACCTTCGGTATTCGATCGTTGTAAAATATCTAAAATACCCAACATTATTTTTGACCTAAAATAATTACTCCTTTCGAATAACTTTATTTGAAGTTTAATGAAGATAAATATAGTTTTCTGAAGCGCTCAAAGCACGCCGACTTATATAGGGTTAAGACCGAAGTATGTGTTTTATACAAAATGAACGCTTACTTTCTTTAATGTTACTACAGACTTCATGTGGATTCGTTATTAAATCTATGAACTTATAAAAAAGGCGATCTGTTTGTTATTGATTGTTAAAGACATTAAAAAAAACTGGGTCATTAGATGTTTGAAATACAAATTAGAAAAATAGAAGATATAATCGTTTTATTCAATCTAACCTTTCCCCAATACTATTCGTAACATATCATGCGTGTGATAGATAATAGTAGACTTCCAGGCTTTAAAAATGGTAAATACTTATCTTAAAATAATTTTCTGTTGCACTATATAAAACAAATACACAGTAAAAAGTTAAGTTGCATGTTTTTGATATAATAATGATATGGACGTCGGATGTGGTGACGGAATAAGATGTGCCTTTGTAAAGTTTACGTTGGATGGAAAATAGCAGAAAACAAGCCAGCGTGGTTATTGTACCATCAGTAGCCCCAGCTTGCGACGGCAGAAATGAATGCAGAATCAAAGTTCCTTCTACCAGCATCTCAGTGATTGTCCTTCTTTAAATTCGTATAGGATCTATGGATTGATATAAATTTCGGGTTTTTGACCTATGCAACAAGGCAGTTAAAAAGATTACGAACAAATTTAAAAATACTATGCACTGATGATTTAGTTTGTGAAATTTTTATTAGAGAAGAACTTGTATTGAGCACTTATTACTAAAACGATCTGACTATCCATTAAATAAGACATATGAAAATAAAACAAAGTATTTTTAAAGACCAAAATGCTGGTAAAATAATAACAGAGTTTGTAGGCTTGCGCTCAACAGTGTAATTTTTAACATTCAAACTTTTTTTTGGCAAAAGCTATAAGTGTGAATAAAATTGTCACGAAAATTTTTAAAATGGAATATCAATTTAATGAAAATGCTGAATACAATATTTATAGCTAACAAGATACCCAAGAATTTAATAATAATGTACTAAACATAATATTAACAATATTTACTCAGTCAGATTACCCTTTATGAATTTTTAACACTTTACGAAAATTCTAAAATATTATTATGTAATTATAAAAATGTATTTATAAATGTTAAAGACATAATTTTAATATTTAAAATTTACAATGGAATATCAATTTAATGAAAATGCTGAATACAATATTTATAGCTAACAAGATACCCAAGAATTTAATAATAATGTACTAAACATAATATTAACAATATTTACTCAGTCAAATTACCCTTTATGAATTTTTAACACTTTACGAAAATTCTAAAATATTGTTATGTAATTATAAAAATGTATTTATAAATGTTAAAGACATAATTTTAATATTTAAAATTTACAAAATAACATAAATTTGTTCGTGACAATTTTATGAACTGTCCAATTGTATGTAAAGTGGTGTCTTCATTTTATATCTATTTCAATCGACTTTTAAATTTTTATTTAGTCAGATATCCCTTTATGAATTTTAAAACTACGAATATGCTACAACATTTGATGTAATGATAAAAATGTGTTTAAAAATTTTAAAGACAACATTGTAGTAATGTAAAATTTACAAAATAATATTACATTGATTAAAATTGAATTTGTAAAACTGTTCGTGACAATTTATGAACTGTCCAATTGTTTGTAAAGTGGTGTTTTCATTTTATTTCTATTTCAATCGACTTTTCAATTTTTATTTAGTCAGATATCCCTTTATGTATTTTAAAACTACGAATATGCTACAACATTTGATGTAATGATAAAAATGTGTTTAAAAATTTTAAAGACAACATTGTAGTAATGTAAAATTTACAAAAGAATATTACGTTGGTTAAAATTGAATTTGTAAAACTGTTTGTGACAATTTTATAAACTGTCCAATTGTCTGTAAAGTAGTGTCTTCATTTTATTTATATTGCAAGCGACTATGAACTTTTTACTCAGTGAGATTACCCTTTATGAATTTCAAAACTACGAAAATATTAAAACATTTTGATGTAATGATAATAATGTGTTTAAAAATTTTAGACAACATTAATAAAGTACAACCAAATATTACACTGCTTAAAATTTAATTAAAGGCAATTTGTAAAACTGTTCATGACAATTTTATGAACTCTTCAATTGGTTGTAAAGTGGTGTCTACATTTTATTTTATTTTATTTTATCAAACAACTAATTAATTTTTACTCAGTCAGAGTACTCTTGACGAAATTTGAAACTTCAAGAAAATACATACTAAAACATTTTGATGTAATGATAAAATGTATTTTAAACGTTTTAAAGATAATCGTAATATTAACAATTTACAAAACAACATAAAAAGAAATCACAAAAAAAATATCTTAAATTTGAACAGTTTACATTTTATTTTTAAATAGGTGTTTCTATATACTTTTTTGCTCAGTCATATGAGTATGTGTCTAAGTTCTTTACGTACATATTTTGACGTGAGCCCAAACGAATTCACTAACATATTTAGTAGGCAGTACTTGCTGTTTGGTATCGTTTTAATGGTGATTAATACATTAGAATGCTACTGACACAACAATATTAAGGAGAAAAGAATGACATTCCATTACTGATTACATTTTACTTATCGATCATTAATGCTCCCGTCGCTTAGACTTTGAATGCTGAACTCGTACCATTATGTAAAACGAATTCACTAACAATACCATTCACTAACGATACCAAACAGCAAGTACTGCCTACTAAATATGTTAGTGAATTCGTTTGGGCTCACGTCAAAATATGTACGTAAAGAACTATAGACACATACTCATATGACTGAGCAAAAAAGTATATAGAAACACCTATTTAAAAATAAAATGTAAACTGTTCAAATTTAAGATATTTTTTTTGTGATTTCTTTTTATGTTGTTTTGTAAATTGTTAATATTACGATTATCTTAAAACGTTTAAAATACATTTTATCATTACATCAAAATGTTTTAGTATGTATTTTCTTGAAGTTTCAAATTTCGTCAAGAGTACTCTGACTGAGTAAAAATTAATTAGTTGTTTGATAAAATAAAATAAAATAAAATGTAGACACCACTTTACAACCAATTGAAGAGTTCATAAAATTGTCATGAACAGTTTTACAAATTGCCTTTAATTAAATTTTAAGCAGTGTAATATTTGGTTGTACTTTATTAATGTTGTCTAAAATTTTTAAACACATTATTATCATTACATCAAAATGTTTTAATATTTTCGTAGTTTTGAAATTCATAAAGGGTAATCTCACTGAGTAAAAAGTTCATAGTCGCTTGCAATATAAATAAAATG